>VWYK01046356.1:14498-27682 GCA_013399775.1 Semnornis frantzii | reverse complement strand
ACATTTGCCTTTGGAAGTGGTTACTCCAATAGTTACAGGTCACTGGCACCTCATGTTGGAAGCCTGGTACTGGCCTGGAAGAAAGCTTCACATTTTCCTGAGGCTGCTCTGCCCCTTTGCAGTTTTGTTTTGTTTTTTTTGTTTTTTTTCCCCTTAGCATTTCTCTACACTGTAAAATACAATTTTGATTCTTGCAGGGGAATCAACAGGACATTCTGTGCCTTAATAGAATTCCCAGTGTGGTGTAGTGCAACAATAAGGAAATTCTATCAAAATGGTATCGTGCCCCCTGTGAGTGCAGGGTTTGTCAACTGGAGAAAGAAGACCATTGTATAGCTCTGATTTCCATATGCTGAGAGGACTTTTTTCTGCAGCCATAAGNAAAATTAAGGATCATTCAAATTTTAGCACAAATGAAACCTTGTTCCCCTTGTTTGACTTGCAACACTCCTTTAAACTCTTCTGAAGCCAGCAACTCTTAAGACTCGGGTCAGAGATATCTGGGGAGAACCAGAAGTATGAAGATTCACACTAGTTTGGTTTTCTTTAGAGACAGAAAGCCAGGAATTATCATCAGTTGTTTTTTGCTCAAGGATTGTCAGTCCCCACCCCCCTCAAAAAAAAAAAAAAAGAAGTTCCTTAAAGCCAAACATGCTTTAACAGACATTTGCCTTTGGAAGTGGTTACTCCAATAGTTACAGGTCACTGGCACCTCATGTTGGAAGCCTGGTACTGGCCTGGAAGAAAGCTTCACATTTTCCTGAGGCTGCTCTGCCCCTTTGCAGTTTTGTTTTGTTTTTTTTGTTTTTTTTCCCCTTAGCATTTCTCTACACTGTAAAATACAATTTTGATTCTTGCAGGGGAATCAACAGGACATTCTGTGCCTTAATAGAATTCCCAGTGTGGTGTAGTGCAACAATAAGGAAATTCTATCAAAATGGTATCGTGCCCCCTGTGAGTGCAGGGTTTGTCAACTGGAGAAAGAAGACCATTGTATAGCTCTGATTTCCATATGCTGAGAGGACTTTTTTCTGCAGCCATAAGAAATATGCATCACTGTGGGCCAGATATATAATTAGAAGATTCTTTTACACAGAGAAGGTGCCCTTTGAACCAAGGCAGTGTAGCAGAATGCCAAATCCCAAAGGGAATGACATCTTCTGTTTTTCCAGATCACTTCAAATGCTCCAGCTACAATTCTTTCAGCAATCGTGCTGCCACCAGAATGTTTCTGAGATACCCCACACAGCTCATTTCAGAACATCTCTTTTAAAAGCAAAACAAAGAACTACTCTGCTAAATATACTGCAGAGCAATTTTAACTATGGAAAAATAGCCACTGACCACAGAACTACAATGGAGCCTTTCTGCTACTGGTTCCCCAAGATGACTTAAAGTGACATTTGAACTCAGATTCTCCCACAGGACAGAAGCATCTCTGCACTTTGTAGTCCATCTGTGTATGTGCACATATATATTTTTAAAGTGAGAGAGGGAAAAAAGGAGCTACCACGAGAACACACACGGGTTACTGCAAGGATACATAGTCCAATAACCATTTTCCTTCACCCAAGACTTAAAGCATTTGCATTTTTCACATAGATTTAATAAGAACAGATCTTAAAATCAGTGCTTCAGATCAGCCCCTGGATATTCAGCAGAGAACACCACAGGCTTTGATAGCACAGTGAAACTCGAACCGCTGTAGGACACAACAATATGGATTCATAGAACCCATTTTAAATAGCCAATGTAACTCACCACAGACTGCATAACCCTACACTTGGAGCCTCCCTTGTGCTGCTGCCTGGCTCCAAAGACAATTAGGTCATCTTCTTGCTAAAGCCAAAGTCCTTGAGTGTACTTTGACCAGAACAAGTCTTTAGTGTTAAAGAAAAATGCAGGGTCACAGAAAGTTAACATTTCAGATCTGTATTTTGAAAACAGGACACAAGATTTCCCTTCACTATACTGGCAGATGGTAAGAAGGGAAGGGTGTTAGAAGTAGCTGAACTTTTTAGTTTTCAAAACCAAGCACAATCAGAACTTTAAAAAAAAAAACTAGTTAAAAAGTAAACTGTTGAATAAGACTTTTTCTGTGACCTCGCTGAGCAGCCAGAATGTCTGTTTCTCCACAAATTTTCTCCCTTTTTATACTTCTGTAAATAACTTTGGTTTTGGTGGAGCCTCCTATAATTAACTGTGTTTGACTAAAAGTTGAATTTCATGTGCATGTCTACTATTGAAGAGAAATCTGTTGAGAGTTACATTGTCTGATAACTATTGTCACAAACCAAGAAGCATCTGTTTTCAGAGTTCTAAAATAGCCATCCCTATATAATTAGTTGACATTTTAGAAACATTAACATTCTCAAGACTGGTTTAAACACATGAGGCTGCAGAGACACCAAATCCTCAGCTACACAAAACCCAAATGGATATGGACTTGTCTTGGTCCCAAGCACAGAACCCACAGCACCAGTCAAAACCCATCATTCAGGCATCCTCTGAACAGCTCACGGTGTGCCTGGAAAGTGAAAGCCATGGGAGACAGCTCAAAATGATTACCCCCTCCCAATCCTGCGAACCCAGCAGGAGCTGAGCTCTCTCCACAAAAGCTGTGTTTCCTGACACAGCCCTTTGCTACCAGCTTTGTTAACTAGAGATGGCAATCTTAATTAGCAACACACTTCAACACTGTTGGGATGCTGACTCGTGACCTCCTCCTCCTGTTACAAGACCACTGCAATTTAGAGATTTAACTGACAGTCCAGAATATTCTGTTACTGGCCTGATATTTCCCTCTGGTGTCAAACTGAACCATGACCTTACTCCAGTAGTTGTTTTCATATATGTTACATCTTTGGCTGCATCAAATAGAAAGAGTTAGAAGCCAAAAGATCTTGGAACCTCAACTGCTGAAACTAGCAAGACAAGTTGTAATGTGAGGACAGGGACACACTACAATTCTAATAAAGTCAAGACTTTGGCAGCAAAGTAGACTACCAAAACCAGTGACAAAGACACTGCTCATGCACTGAAGAATGAAATAACAATTGTAGAGCTCAGAGGACTCAGACAGACACTTGAATGATATCTGGAATGCAACTTCTGGCATCTCTCTGGTAGAAAGTGTATTAAAAAGTAATCTGAACAAGCTGTTAATAGGTATTGACAACCTAGAATCATAGAATGGTTCAGGTTGGAAGGGACCTCAAAGATCACCTAGTTCCAACCCCCCACCATAGGCCACTAGCACAGGTCACTCAAGGCCTCATCCAACCTAGCTTTGAACACCTCCAGGGAAGGAGCATCCACAACCTTCCTGGGCAACCTGTTCTGGTGTTTCACCACCCTCACTGTAAAGAACTTCTTTTTATCTTCACAGTTAACACCTCCCATCAGGTAACAAATGCAAACAGGCATTCAGCTCAGTTACAAAGAGCAATCACCTTGCATTTAGCAGTCACAACACTCAGCTGAACAGCTCTTCCTCCATTAACAGATTGGAAGGCTGAGCCAGTAGACACAAGAGCTAACTAAGCAAACAGGCTGGAACTCTCACGTTCTATCGGGCCAGGAGATGAGAACCAAAATGTCCTTACTCCTTGTTTCCTGCACGCTCAGTAAGTCAAGGAAGTGACACTATCATATCAAGTGCACCAGGTTTAAAGTATGACTTAATTTCTTACATGGGAAATAGTCACAGAAATAACCCTCTGCAATACCCACTGCAACAGATTAAACTCTGCAGCCAGCAGCTTTGTCAGGTAGCTAAATGCCTCCTGCTGGCAGAGAGGACAGGCACTCTGCTTCCCTACCGTTGTCTCTGTCAGTCCTCCAACAGACACGGAGAGCCCCAGCAGCACGTAGTACTGGTATGCCGGCAAGGCCAGCAGCTGCGTGATGCGAGGGAAGGCTTCTGAGGCAGCATTCCAGTTTAGACTCTCTTTCTCTGACCTGGGAAAAAGGAAGGGAAAAAACACGCTTATATATGTGCACTGCCTTTGCTCTCTGCTACCATGACAGCTTCTCATCCACTGACAGAAGTCTCTGAATGACCCAAAAGTCTCAGTGCTCCTTGGCCTTCTGGCACACCAGGAAATAGAAATCAAAATTTCACCCACTGCCAGTAAAGTGAAGCAATCTTCAAGCCTTTGTTCTGATTCAGAAATGGGATTTGAACCACAGTTTCCTTTTCACTTGCACTTTTCTCTACACCAAGGGAACAAGTCCCATTCAGAGTTCTCTGCCACCAACTGCTAGCAAACAACTAATTCAACGACAGGCTTTGGGCAGGAAAGGTTGACACACATACACCAGCCCAGCACTTCTTGTAGGAGACTGAAATTCTGCTGAATTAACACAATGGGGACACCAAGTTGGACATTCCTCATCCCGGCCAGACATAATAATCCCCATTCTGCAATAGGTTACTTCTACTAGAAATTCCATCTTGGAAACTGCTGCAACTAGAGCTTGGTTAACAAAATATAATCCATTAAAAATTATTGTTATGATCAATCACTGCTTTCCAGTCTGGGGGAGAAGGCACTGCCAATAAATTCCAGCTCTCCCATTAAGAAGTGAAAATGAGATTATAAACCAGACATTTCATAAACAGCAGGATGAACAAACCACAGTTCCCATCAGTTTCTGTTTTACTGATGGTCTCCCATTTACTACTGACATCTCCACCATCCCCACAAAACTGGCTGATGGGTTCAGAAATTATTGGGGTTGATCCAGAGAAGGCCTATGCAGCACAACCATGTAAGACCTATTACCTTAGATAACGATGTTTTTAACAGGAACTCACAGTCTGAGTTCTCCTTTTGAATATTTCTATGTTCACAAATATTCATTGGACACTGCACTGAAATTCTGGCAAACAGCTCCAAATACTCCTCACACATACACAGAGGGCACACGGGCACAAAAATCACATCAAGTTGCCTGTGTTAGGTCTAACTGTGTGCATTTATCTCTGAGTTTCTCAGCTCTAGGATATGTTTTTCAGTATAGTACCTTGGAAATATCCTCTCCAGCTCCTCTCGATGAGGTATGTGTGGAACTGGAGGGTGGTCAAAATGGAGCAGGGTAAGGAACACAGATCCTGCATGAGCTCGAAATTTATCTATTTTCTCAGCTGACTGTTGAGCCAGCCAGCACATAATTTGTTTGCAGCTGCAAAGAAGAAAACAATTCATCACTTAATTGGCAGAATATGCATTTAAATTGTTTCAACAATATAAGAAGCATCCTGTTATGGAAGTATTCTGGTTTAACTCTTCATTATGGAAGTACAACTGATTCAGGATATAAACCTGCTTGACAGAATCTTTAAAGTTTTATCTTCCACAGACCAATTAAAAAACATCATGGCCTTAAATGCCACAATATTTGATATTCACACACCACCTTTTGCCCAAAAAGATAGGAAGGTGCTTTAGGGTTTGGATGAACTGCTACTTTTCAGATAGAAACAGAGCAGGAGTCTGAGACAAGCACAGTTCCAAGCTGAAAACTGCACACCCAGTAGGATTGGATCTATCCTAAATGTCAGATACCCCAAAATTAAACACATAGCAATGAATAATTTAGGTCTGGAGCAGACCAACAGGAGGAAGCCCAGGGAGAGAGGTGCTGGTTGAGTAGTGTATTCCTAGAGGATCCAATATTTTCCTTCAAAGTTTGGGACTTTAAAATGAAAAAAGAAATAAGGTAAATATTCAGCTAAGCATTGCAAGTTCTGTCCACAAACCAACACCATTACTAGGAATGTTTGCTGCAGCTCAAGCTATGCTTAAAAACTGGCACATGTCCTTCTTTTTGTTCACTACTAGCAGTATGCTGCCATGAATTAACAACCAGAAGCTCAGTGTAAATTATCTTATTTCTGTATTTCCTTAGAGCTAATTCTGCAAAGCCAGAAATTAACACAAAGTCATCTCCACATTCTATCACATTCCCCCAAAGTGATGCAATGCTCTGGATAAGAAGGCAAATTTCCTTTTTACTGAAGTGAACAATACTGGCAAGCTCCCCAGAGGCAGCAAGCAAGTGTAGACCAAATCTCCCAGATGCACTGTGCTCCAAAGGGGGGATTGCCACCCAGTTTCTCTCCATAAGGTCAGTCTCTCTGAAAAACAGATGCAATATTCTCAGCATCTCTATGGGTATAGGTGTGATACACTTGTATCAAAAGTTTCATAGATTCATAGAGTACCAGACTGGAAGGGACCTCGAAGATCATCCAGTCCAACCTTTCAGGGTAAGGAGTGCCATAAAGATGCTCAGAGGGCTGCAGCAGCAAACCTGTGAGGACAGACTATGAGAGTTGGGGCTCCTCAGTCCGGAGAAGAGAAGGTTTCCAGGAGACCTTGGAGTGGCCTTTCAATATCTGAAGGGGGCCTACAGGAAGGCTGGGGAAGGACTATTGACAAGGTCTTGTAATGACATAACAAGGAGAAATGGCTTTAAATTGGCAGAGGGGAGGTTTAAACTGGATGTTAGGAAGAAGTTCTTTCCAGTGAGGGTGGTGAGACACTGGCACAGGTTGCCCAGGGAGGTTGTGGTTGCTCCCTCCCTGAAGTTGTTCAAGGCCAGGCTGGACAAGGCCTTGAGCAACCTGTTCTAGTGGGAGGTGTCCCTGCCTAGGGCAGGGGGTTGGAACTGGATGATCTGTGAGGTCCCTTCCAACCTTACCATTCTATGAGTCTATAAATGAGAGTTCTGTCACACTCAGTAAAGGAGGAAGTCTACAACACATAAGCAAAGCTTTCTTGTATGGACTGGGATGTAGTTACAGGAGATGAGAGACAAAATGAGTTCAGGCAGCATACATGTTGGCATTAATTAACTCTGCTTCATTCTGAACCAGCAGGAGTGTCACGTCCATTAAACTTGTCATGGCAGCTTCACGCACCCTGTTGAAAGAGAGATCCATGAGTTACAGCAGTATTTATGCCAAGAATGATACATCAGCAGTTGAGGTAGATACTGGCCAGAAAAAAAAAAAAAAAGAAAGAAAAAGTGGTGACCACAGAGAGCAGCTGTCAAATTTTGGGGAGGAAGAGGAGTGTGCACAGCTGTACCTCCAACCCCATTCTCCGAGGTGAAGCACAGACAGCACCAAGGGTGTTAACAGCCATCCTGGTTTCCAGGCAATCCTCCTTCCCCACCACCTTATTTTTAATTCCAGCCAGATGTCAACAGGCTCATTCTTTACTTTAAGAAGGTTAGAATTCATAATGCTGAGTAGTATTTACTGTGCAAGTAGATCTATTTTAACCTAAATGCTTTGTCTGCTTCGAATCATCTAAAAAAAGGCCAACCTGCATTTTGAGATCAAGATATGTAAGCACTATGAAAAAATGTCATATTCTTGTACATTTTCAAGATTCACATTTTCAGCATTAAAAAATGGTGACTCAGAATGACTGACATCTCTATGCTAAGTAATAGTTTCATGAAAAAGATGAGCTACAGTAATACTAAGTTGTTCTTGAAGCGCCTTCGCCTATATGGTGAAGGTTTTCTGCCTTCAAAATACCTAAATAAAATATCAATCTATAAAAGTTGTAAACTGCCATTTCAATTAAAAAAAATAGAAATCAATATGCTTAAACCACATGCCTTGTCAATACATGTGTTATTAAAAGCAGTTTGTTTTCTTTAAGACTCAAGCAGTACTATAGTGGAACCTCAGCTGGTTACATGATCCTGCAGAAGACCAGGAGCAACACAATCACATTAGTCACTCATGGCAATGTCATCATTTCCCAGTCATAATTAAACCAAAAGAAGAAAAAGTAGTGAAATACTTGAACAGGTACACCTCTGGCTCTGAAAAGAAATCTCCTCTTGTTTCTGATCTCCAAGCTGAGCTGAAAATAGCTGTCTATACAATCTAAAAGTGGGTGGGACATGACTTATAGTGGTAAAATAAGATAAATCACATAATTCATTTTTCCTAAGCAGTTTAATACAAGTTTGGTAATCTTTCATCAAAGTGTGTTTCCTAGTTTCTCATCTAGTATCTGCTTATTAGATATTCATGTCTAACACCTGTAGACAGATTGGACAAGTCCTAGCAAATAACCTGTCAAAAGAAACACAGAGTTTGCATATGGAAGGTGAAGTTGGTTAAACTTTCCCACGATCCCATTAAAGAAAGACAAAAATTGGACACCAAAGACAAGGCCTCTCCACAGAAATGGCACCTCTCACTGTATCTTTCCATCTTAGCCAATGGTTTAGAAGAAACAAAATGAGAACACACTCAACACTTGAGAGACCACAACAGCACTTAGCAGCCAAGAGTTTGCCATGAGAAAGGATTCCCCTTCCCTCTTTAATTTGTATGTTTCTTGACTTGATTTTGGCTGGCACTGCTTAAAAACAACCTGGAACTCAAAGCAGATTTGAATTTTAATGAGTGTTGGGAATTTAACTTCCTTAGGATTCCTTTGAAAATTTCCACTTTGTGGAGTTTTGTTTTGTTTTTCAATTTAGACATAGGAGGCTAAACAACAGGTATGGGGAACTTAAGTGAGAGCTGTCAGATGTGGAAGTTAACTTGAATAGCTAATTACACTTAGCCAGGTTCTTATCTACTTCAGTATCTCATTTAATTTTGAAAGCAAACAGCTTAATATTTCTTCCCTTTCTCTGACTCCCCACCCTGTATGGTTGCTCTTGCATTTTCTTTCAGCTGCACCTCTCTCTTGTGTTACCACATTCTCTGAGCCAGACCCATTCACCTCCAACTCAGGAAGGTGGAGAGGAAAAGCCAAGCTCCTTCTTGCCTTGCACAACCTGGAGTGACCTGCTCTTGATCTTTACTAGTTTGCATCCTTGTTTCCTCTTCTACATTTGAGATATCAAACACACCTACTCTTCTCTGATTTCTTGTCCTGTTGTTGTTATTTCCCTGTCATATGACAATGTTAACAACCAGTACCAAAGGCTGGGGAGCTGGAGTATCATTACACAAACCAAGAAAAATACTAACACACAAATATTAACTCAGGCTGGTAAGAGCAGTCTGGATTATTTGCCCTGTGTATTTTTCCAATGCATTTGTTGATATTGAAGTCCCCTAAAGGCACAACCCAAGTCAGTTAAAAAAGTGCCCAGTACCAACACAGCACAAAGTATCTTCCTTCTGCTTTGTGCTGTAACATTTGCACTTCACTTTCTGTTCAAAGACAGAGCAGTTATAAATAACTACTGCAACCCACACTAGAACTGATGAGATCTCAGTCACTGGTGATGACTCTGCTGAGCACAAGCATTAGACAGCAGCATAAACCACCCAATGACTGCTGGCAATGAAAGCCTCCAGTGTGACACATCCTGCACCAGGAAAGCACAATCACAACTTTTCCTCCTACGTAAGACAACAGTGGGTTGTACAGAGCTTTATAGTAGCTCCCATTTCTCATGGATTACCATGAACTACATTATAAATGTTCTTTACAGCACCTGTCCCCAAACTATCTACTGAGCAACCCTGAAGAGGGGAATGCCACTGTAATTAAGGCTTTCCCTCCCTTCAAAGAAAACCTGGGGCTACCAAATAAAATAACAACACTGAAGTAAAGAGTGAGCAGGACAGAATTCTAAAACAGATGCAACAAGAAATATGAGGCTAACCCAAAAGTTCCCAAACTGCCACAATGTGTACTTGGCATTGGGTATTACCATGCCGGATCTGAACAGGGATCAGCATGCTATGCATGGCTGCTGAAGCTGAATGCAGCCACTGCTCCAGAACTGAGCTGTTTTGCTTGCAGCAGGGAGGAGGGATCAAGAGACCTGAGACTGTTTTGGCCACAGAAAAGAAGCATGATGAGCAAGGAGAAGTGCACACCCTCCCTGCAAGGCAGCAATTACCATCACAGGTCACAACCATCATCTGTGAGCTGTGCCAGCTCTGCTACAGCCACAATGTACCTAGTCTGGAGCCTTTTGTTTCAGTAATTCTCTGTCCCTACCACCTGTTTGAGTCTCAGCTGCCAGTTACAATATAGAAGATGCCACTCAGTTAAACTAAAAGGAAAATATTTCATGATCATATGCTAAAGCTGAAAACACCCTTCAAAGAGGACAGCAACTGAAAAAGTGTCCAAATCAGTTAACTCATACAAACATTCTGCAAGGAGATAATGGAAACTAAACACTAAAGTGTTTATGAAGCTCAGCACTGTTGGACAAGAGCTTTTTCAATAAACTGGGAAAATAAGGAAATCTTTTGAACCAACAAAATTCTTTCAGGCCAGTACTTTTCAGGCACTCCCTCCTTCCTGCCTGGAATGGAATTAAAAGCAGAGCCAGATACTAGATCTGAACAATCAACAGGTTGTTGATTTACAATCCTGAACGCCCATCTCTGCACCCTGAGATGCTTGATACAGTTGCCAGACAGGTCAAACATACATTACATATCACACAGTGTTACCCATACTCTTAAACAGGGCTGCTATTTTCTCTGTAGTATCCTATCTAAAAGTAGTATTATATTCAAGAATTCTGATTTGCAAATGTGCAGATATAAGGCAATAAAAATGAGAAGTCCTTGCTGAGAACAGCATTTTACTCAAAGCCAATTAAACAGCAGACAACTAACCTTAGTGTGGCACAGTTATTTACTTAGTTATGGCTTCTCTGCACAGCAGCAACAGTGTCATGTATTTTAAATCTGCAGATAGTGGATTTCTTTTTGAATTCAGATAATGTAGGACTTTCTATTAACAAGTACTATCCCAGGCTAGGCATATCACAAAAATATGACTGCTACAGACTGAACCTTCTACAGACTTCACATCAGTAGATATATCACTGCAGAACTATGATTTAAACAGTCTTGCAGCCTCATAGCTGACATAAGTGAAAGCCTACCCTTAGCAGTTTACCAAGTTTTTAGCCACCTCGGTTGGAGTCCCCAGCCTTGAAAATCTGTCACTAACAGAGCAACTGCTCCCTCTCCTGGCACAAAATCCCCACGACATGGTATAACAAGAGTTCACCAGGCAGGAGTCAAAGAAACAGAAGTCTCTGCACTTCTTACAACTAAATACATTCCTAACATTCACAAAGATACAACAATGTCAGCCACAGCAGCAGAACAGGGCTGAATTTCAGCTTAAACCAAAATTGTCTCCATCTTCCTAACTCCCAAGGCAAGGGACAAATTCTCATCAGCCTTTCACTTCCTACTTCTCTTCTCCCCAGTTTATTTCTACCTAGACTCAAGCCTCCAAAAGCTTGGAGCTTTTTCTAACAGGTTTTGGAAAGACAAAGTTTTAGTTAGACATCAAAGACAACAGCTAAGTTTAAGTCTCAGTTTGTAAGGCATCTTACCATCCTCCAACATCTCCTCTGCTGTCTGTGGTGTAGTCGGTCACACCACCAAGTAGTGTAGCATAAATCTGAGTAACATTATCTTTGCAGACATATTCTTCCTGGGATCCTTCTGCCTTTACACCCATTGTCTGGCAAACCCGTTTAAAAGAGAAAAAGGAAAGGGGAAATCACAACACTAGCAAGAAGAAATATTAAGATCACAGCTTAGTTCTATTGCTTAATAAAAATGCAGTGACAGAAAATCTTCTAAAACCATGTAACATCTGTTACCAACTGCAGGAAAAATATTTTTGAGCCTGTTGTGTTATATTTGACCTGAGGATTTCTGTGTTTGGGTTTAAAGGAACAAAAGTCAGGGTTAAAAACTCAAGAAATAAGCAGACTGGTTTTATATCTGTAGTATAAAAGTAGCTGCTTAAAGTATTTGTTAGTTTCTGAATTCTCTTTGCAGTAAGAAAAAGAGCAAAGCATTAATACAATGTACATCAAATTTGACATTAACAAACTTCTTTACACTGGTGACACAGGAGTTTTGCACTGTAATGTTTTAAGAGCCTATCTACATTATTAACACTAACCATACTGTGGCATGTCAGCAGAGAAAATACTCCTTCAGAAGGAAAAACACCAAAACACTTCTTTAAACCAATTCAATTTCTTCTTATTAAGGAAGTCCTTCCTCCTCACTAAAGCTTAATAAACTGCAGCCCACCAGAGGCACACTTCGAAATACACTCAGCTAGCCAGTAACTGATCAGAACACACTGAGCTGACTAGCTGAGTGTGTCCTGACCACTGAGCTGACTAGCTGAGTGTGTCCTGACCACTGAGCTGACTAGCTAACTCATAAAAAAAGCCACAGCACCATCAGAGCTGTATGCCACTCTCAGATGTGTGATAATCCTCCAAGTAACAGATACCGAACAACAGAGACACATGCAATCGCACACTAAAAATGTTTGTATCACAGTGAAAGTGATTTCTAGAACCATGCTAAAGGCTCACAACACAAAGCAGAATGAACAGGGTCCTAAAGAAAAACTAAAACAAAAAAAATGAAGATAAACAACATACTTTGCAATTGCTATTAGGGCATCTCTTCGGGACGCTGCGAAGCTCACACTTGCAGGGGAAATTAAGGTCACTTCTTTCAAACCTTCCAAAACCTGAATAAAAATACAACATTTGAGACCCAAAGCATTATTTATGATAAATGTTACATTTAGATCTTGTATTAAAAGGAGTTGAATCGTGTAGGAGAGCACTAAGCAGGCAACAGTGGTTTCTCCCTGGGACTTGTCAGCATGCCTCACTTTTCCCTTTGGAAGGCTGCATAGCAAAGGGATAATTCAGTCTCTGGCTTTTCCATTAACACAATTAAAGCAGGACTAAACTTTAATTATTGGAATGCATGGCAAGCTAAACTCATGATCTTTTTCTGGAGTTATTGTACCTTAGAACCCAAACCTCTTTCATAAAGACCTTTAATTATGATCATTATTATTTATTTGATTACCACCATAGGTTTCATTTAAAACACTCTGTGCCCTCTTCTCATTACAACGATTGTATTTGCTCACCTGTTGGAGCCTGCCCTTCAGCAGAAACCTTGGAAGAGCCCCAAGAGCTCGTGAAAAGCCACAACGAATCATTTCCTCTGTGTTTTGTAGTTCTGAAACGTACTGTGTCACCAGCTCATCTAGAAAAAATACAATTGCAGAGGGAAAAGCAGCTACATCATCATCATCATCATCATCACTGCGCTTACAGATTTGGCTAATGAAAAAAACACAGCAGCAAAAGATCCCCCACAC
>VWYK01046356.1:284-14470 GCA_013399775.1 Semnornis frantzii | reverse complement strand
CTAACACTGAACACAGCAGCTAGAAAAATTGAGAATCATTGAATTCAAATACAGAATACCTTTTAATTGGCTACAGAAATAAAGAAAGATAAAAAATTGAAGATGTTTACTGTTACATGATTGAATTCTTAATTTCTAAATACCAAGTCAGACCTTTGGACAGACTAACCCCAGTCATTCAGAGAGAGAAAAGTTTAAAAAGTTATTGTATCTTAAATATCCAAAGAATAAGCAAAAATACCTGCACCTACACAGGGGAACAAGTTCTTTTATGTTTACACATCATCATTTTCCATAACAGACAAGTGTTCAGTGTTAGGAAAGAGATGTCTCTGGATTTGTGAAGGTAAGTTGTCAATTTTCCCTCAGAGAAGTCTTAATTTGACTTAGGGTTTAAACACACACACAGATCATGCCTGAGCCACAACATAAATGCAGAACATTTTTTATAGGGACACAAAGTTGGGCTTTTTGCAGGAGAAAGCTCAACAAGAAGTGAGCACTGACACAGAGATGCTGTGCTCAGATTCTGTACAAACAGGGACAATAGGATTCCAAACAGCAGCACAGACAAAGGCACAAGAATAAACTCAACTGGGCATGAAAAAGAAACTCAACAATGAAGAATTGCAGTAAGAAGGAAATGAAGGTGAATGAGAGAGAGACAGGACTTCATCTATGCAATTCTGCTGTTGTTTTTATCTTGACAATACTTCCTTTACCAGATTTTTCAGCTACTACATTAAACTCTTCTGTAAAATGTAGAGAAAAGCAAAGTGCTCCAGAAAAGCTTCTAAGGACAAACAAGATAGCTGCAATAGATGTAAACTGTAGTTCAAAGAGAAGAAAGGTGGTCTTAATTAATTGTCTTACAGGATATGTCCTTTTTAATCCTCAAAGACAGAATTAGAGATCCTATGGAGATTACATAATTGTGCCATTGCTTACTGTCATCTAAGATTTAAGTGATTGAGCAATATCTGCTAGAGGAATAAAGAATAGTTACCATAAGAACCTACACATTAATCATAACCCACGACAGACTTTTTTTTTTTTTTCCATTGGCTATGCAATCAGCAGGCCTCAACTAGTTCCTGACATAAGGAAAGTAAGTCCCTGTCCAGAGGTTAGCAATACCTTCACATAAGCACATCTATTATTTAAAAATTTCCAAACCACTGGAGTGTAAGACAGAGTCTGGAGGCCACAGGAAGATTTAATGCTTGCTTAGACAGCAAGATGATCTTAGACAGCATGAGTAGGAGAAGTCTTCCTTTTGACTGAAGTAAATTTAAGACTGACACTTTAGCCAAATGACATAAAATTAAGACATGACAAAAAGCAAATGAGCAGTTTGTTACTGAAAACAACTTAGTCATTATGCTAGCAAGGGTAGAGCACATGTTAGTGTTCTTCCAAGTCTTCAGCTTCATAAAACAACATGGTTTGTGAAGCACCTACACTATTAACTCAAAACAATCCATCCTGAAAGGATATTAAGAGAAAGCCATCAAAATCAAACCAGAACATATTAAAGCAGAAAAAATAAAACAAAGAAAAGGTGAAAGCAAACAAGAGGCAGAAGTGATTCGATAAAACTGCAGTTCAGAGACAGATTCAGAATCCCAAATCACTCAAGTTTGTCTTTTTATCTTAATCTGTCAAACCACAGTAAAAAAAAAAAAAAAAGGTTGTTAGCAAAAGCTTCTTTCTTTCCTTTCTTCTAATCCCCTTAAATCATGTTTAGACCTGCTTAATCATGTTTAAACCATGCATTGTCACTGAATGTCTCCTGCACTGTAGCTTCCACATGTACAGCAAACATTATAGGGAGTATTCCTAGCAGTGGATTGCAGAACTCAATGGTCATTAATAATTACCACTGGTGCAGAGATGAAAATACACAAGCTTTTTCTCTCTTAGAAGATGTTTGGATATAAAATGACACTTCTGTTGGCATGTGTGGAAGAGGCTTTGGAGCAATATGAGGCCAAATAAAAGCATAACCAAGACATGGCTGACTACAGAATGTTCAGAAGAATTCCCAACCTCCCTATTCTTTTCTTTAAATCATTTCAGAAAGTCTGACAAAAAAAGTTTTGCCTGTATCTGCAAATCTGAATACCACAGCCCAATATTTTCTGCCACTACCATAAACATGAGTCATTACCCTGTAGAGCTGGATCAGCTTCTCCTTTTTCATTGATGTAATATTCATTACACAGCGCAGCCAGTGCCGAGACTGCAGACTCCTGCAACAAAGGCAAAGCTGTGAACTTCATGTGCTTACTAAGGTCATACTTGATGCTACCTGTGCTTAGAATTAAAAGGTTAAGGAAAAAGAGAGGATTGATTTTAAAAAACTTATTCTCTTCAGCTACTGAGGTCTACTTTTCTTCTTTCTTCCAAATACTGGTGTAAGAAGAGTCGAAGAAATCTATGTAAGGGAAAAACAGATTCTGCTCTTTTTCCTTCAGAAGTACCAGTAAGCTAAACTAATATTAAAGGCATCAATAGTAACATACCAGCTGCATTTTTCTCAGTTGAAAGACCTCCAGAATGACAAAGGATTACAAAAGATCTAAATAATTATTTCATCTTCAATATGGTGAGGCCAGAGCGGTAAAAAAAAAAACAAACCATCTTGCCCTTAAAAGTTATTGAAGGGAGACACTGAACAAACCCCAAGGACTGAAGGTTATAAACACAATCCCCCCAAATATCCAGCATCACAATCCTTCTGTCTAGATCTTAATTGGTTTAGAAAAGGATCAAAGGTTGTGTATTATGCCTGAACCTTCTAATCTTTAGAGTGGTTTCAGTCACCAATACAGACCATAATACCAAGACAGCTGCTACTTCAAAAAGCATTTAACAAACTTTCTTGTATATTTTATGGCTGATTTGTAATTTACAGCCAATAATATAATGCTAACCCAAATGCTACTAAATTTGAGAGATTACAAAACCCATGCACTGTTTATTCTATACTAATGGAATGCTGTTGATTAATGCTCATTCTCTGGGTACCAGGAATCACAAATGATAACACAGGAATCTGCACAAGGTACACATTCTGCCCTCAAAGACACCCCAGTTGTTCTCTATGCAAAAGCAAAAGACTTGAAAGAAACCCAGCATCCATCTAAATAATACTCTGAATATCACAGGCATTATAGTAATAAAATACACAGAATTATCTGAATGCTGTAGATCAGAGTCAGAGAACAGTTGGGGTTGGCAGGAACCTTTAAAGGGCACTAGTCCAATCCCCCTGCAGTGAGCAGGAACATCTTCACTTAGAACAGGTTGCTCAGGTAATTAATTTCCTGAATAGAATGGTTTTCATCTGAAATGCATGAAGTTACATTGGAAGAGCATTATTGCATGTCAGACAAAAAGTCCTTTTCAAATGTCTTCCAACTCTCTCTAAAATAGATACAGAAATCAAGTGGGAATTGCCATTTACTAAACATACTTGGCTCAACATAATTAATGTTAACCAAACAAGTTAAAAAAAATCTCTACAGTCTATAATTAACTCTTTTAAGCTTGGTACAGAATTCTCAGCTGTAGGACACACAAACCCTTTGAATACATTGCTAATACCAAAAGAATATTCCAAGAATTCAAATTTCACCTTTTCATTTTCTTCAGTAATTTGGATAAATTCTAGTCCACTCTCTTTTCCAAAGAAGAATTTAAAAGATGAGCTACCAGATTCTTGCAGTGGCTTTTAATCTTTATTTTTTAAAACAATATATTATATTCAAATTGTCTCTGTGATGGCTGTAAGTTCTAACAGGGTAGACAAAAATCATTTTGGTAATTCAGCTGAGTTTTTAAGAGGCCAAGATCAAACTGTCATGGTATTACTCAGGAAAATTAAGGCAAATAACTGGCAGTTTTAAGGTCATGAAGGTAAACCAGCTTGAAACACATCAATCAATGGATTAAATTTTCAGAATTAGAGTAGCTTGAGAACACAGCAAAAGGATTTGCAATAAGGTTTAATGGAAAATTTAAGCTTGTCCTGAATAACCCTGGTTGATGACACCAAAGTTCTTACTGTTAACATAGAATCATAGAATGGTAAGGTTGGAAGGGACCTCAAGGGTCACCTAGTTCCAACCCCCTGCCATAGGCAGGGACACCTCCCACTAGCACAGGTCACTCAAGGTCTCATCCAACCTGGCCTTGAACATCTCCAGGGAGGGAGCAGCCACAATCTCTGTGGGCAACCTGTTCCAGTGCCTCACCACCCTCACTGGAATGAACATCTGATGTGTTGAAGGGCAGCATGCCTGAGGAGATAATCCAGAGATTCTTTTTAATTCTTACTGAAGTTCCCTGAAACTGCTAAAATCAACACATCCTGCACCAAGAAGATGCAGAACATCCTAACATTGTAACTATACAGCTGGCAGTCAGCAGCTTCAAGCAGTCACCAGCAACTACTCACCACCCACCCACTGCCAGTGCCAGCACTTGCCAGTCACTCTGTCCAAAGGTACCTAGAGGGACAACCTTTGTGACAGCTGCTCAAGTGTTCATCAAAAAGGTCCATTTGACTGTTGAGGAATTCAAGCTCTTTTGAAAGAACATAATCCTCCTTACCAACCTAAGGAACAAATGTTCAAGCACCAATTAGATTCCATGGAAAATAATCCACCAGCAGAAAGCAAAACTATTTCTTAGTCTGTATTTAATGAGCCCACATGAAGGAGGAATTATTGTACCTTTATATGCTGTTGTGCAGTACTTGAAATGAGAGGGAGACTTTTTAGGCTGTCATTTATTAACCACTGCCAGCCACCTGCAACAAAATAAGGAAGATAAACAGTATTAATTTTTCTTATTCTCTGAACTTCAGTGTTCTATTTTATTTTTCACAAAACCCAGCAGTTACACAAATTGATCTCTTTCCCTGCTTTTCCAAAGAAACAAGGTTGTGATTCTCAGTTACTACAGCTACTCCAGTTTGGTTTACAAGGCACAGCGCAAGCATTGCCTTGGGTGATGCTGAAAAATTCACACACACACACACAGATATATTAGTAAACAGCTACAAAACAAATCTTCAAAGAACATCACCATCTGTTCTTTGAAAAACATAATTTGTTAATATTTTAGCTTAATGACTAACTACTAAGATAATGGAGGGTGTTTAAAAGACAACATACCAATTATTGGATCTCCTCTAAATGGCATTTTTGACAGTGACAACTTCTCAATTAAAGTGCAGACTGCAAGAAAATAAATTTGATAACTGGATAAATGCAAAAAAAAAAAAAAAAGAAAGAAAGAAAAAAGGATAAATTACAGCAAATTTGAAGACACAACCGCATTAAGATACATTAGAATTACTTTTAAAGGGAGGGAAATTTGCAAAGAGAAGTCCAAAATATGTGAGATTAGAACTAAAAGGAAAGGAAACTTGTAATTCTTACCTAGGGTTGTCATTCTCATAAGGCCAGTAGGACAAGAGGGAATGGTTTTAGGCTGAGGGAGAGTAGGTTTAGACTGAATCTTAGGAAGAAGTTCTTTAGTACAAGGGTGGTAAGACTTTGGAATAGGCTGTT
The DNA here is from genome assembly GCA_013399775.1 of Semnornis frantzii. Taxonomy (NCBI): domain Eukaryota; kingdom Metazoa; phylum Chordata; class Aves; order Piciformes; family Ramphastidae; genus Semnornis; species Semnornis frantzii. Next base: position 8,888 of record VWYK01046356.1, on the reverse strand, counting down.
CAAGCAGGTTGTGGATGCCTCCCCCCGGGGTTGTTCATGGCCAGGTTGCATGAGGCCTTGAGCAGCTGAGTGTAGCTGAGAGGTGTCCCTGCCCATGGTGGGGAGGTTGGAGAGGATGACCTCTAAGGTTCCTCCCAACCAAAGCCATTCTAGGCTGATTCTGTACAAAAGAAGCTGCTATGCAGTAATTGTTCTCTGGTATGAGCTACTCCCACCATTTATGCATGCCCATTGCATGGTTTTTCCCTCTCAGCCATTTAAGATGCATAGGTACATATCAGGCACCTTTCTGTTTCTCTACTGGTCTGTAAATATAGCAGCACTGATAAAAAACCAACCTGGATAAAGATAATACTATAGCCAACTAAAAAAACTATTCAAATATAGACAACAGGTTTTCCTGTTTCTTAGCATTTTTTTTTGGAGCCCTCAGGGTGAGGAATCTGTTCACTGCAAAGTGCTAGGAGCTGTAAAACTGCATGCAGCTTTATTTGCTTTGATAGTTGGAATACAAGAAAATGTCACTTTAGTTAAATTCTCATTATTTAAAATCTCTAAATGGGTTCTAAGTTTACAATACCCCTCTCACAATACCAACTTTTCTAGTGTTTCAAGGTTGTTTTGGGGCATAGATATTAACACAGGAAACACTGGAAACTTTTACTATACCATAGGTTGACTGCATTGCTCAAATGAAGACTCAGCACTTGGGGAATACAGTTCCAATATACCAGATAAGTGTAAACCCATACTCACTATCTAACTGCTTTAGAGTTGGTGGAGGGCTGATGGAGAGGAGGAAAAGAACAGAACAAGCTACTATATAATGCCACATTTTTGTTTTCCTCTCCTCCCACAATTTAATCTTTGAATCTTACTCCAGGCTCTGTGTACAGTTCATCATCTTCTTCATTTATAATCAACTTAGTGGGTTTCAAATCTACTCTTGAATTCAGTTCTCACTATGGTAATGTCACACAATCAGGCTCCTTGTGCTCTAATTCCATTCAATCTTGTATGTCAGCTCCTTTGTTCTAATATTTACTCACATACAAAGTTAAGTACAATGTGACTAAACCCAAGTCTCTAAGGAGGGTTTCCCCTTAGTTCTCTACCCTTCTTCATGCTCTGTTGTGGTTCAGACCATCATCTTCATTAGACATGCAGGCAATCTGTGGAACATTTTCAATTCTTCTCTTATTCCACCTACACAGCTGTATCATGCCAAAATACTGTCATTTGTACTTCTCCAAAACAATCAAATATTCCACTGTTTAGAAGCTAAACCATACTGCAACAACCTAACTGTTCTTTCAGCCTGCAAAATCATTCAAAGACTGCAGAAATCCCCTTGCCCACTTCACCCCTTCCATCTGATCACTCTTCCATCTTGGTAGTGAAACCCCTTTTCCCACTAAGTTTGGATGGGCAAGCCATCTGCACAGCTGGCATCTGCTATGTAGCAGTTCTTTTAACTCAGGAGCTGGAAACTCAAGTTGGTGTAATTTCTTGGTCTGCTCAGGCTACCAGACAAATACTTTTTCCTGCAAATCCTTTCAACACTGGTCCTGAGTGTAACAGTCTTCAAAATCCATGGGAATGAGCTATCACCTCTGCTGTGACACAACCCTTTCCACCATCTGTCACTCTATGGTGGTCTTCACTTTGCACACACAAGCATTATGATAACATCATTAGTTTCATGATGCCAGCTGCCTTAATGGACAGATCTTAACTCTTGTGGAGAGGAATCCAAACCAATGGAGGAAGCCAGTTCAGCCCTGCAGAAAGCTCACTGTGTGCAATGATGGAAGCAGAGAATGCAAGACATAACCTCCAAGAGCTATCTCCAGCTCCTACAGGAACAGGGTTATTCACCAGTGTGCTGGCAACCAAAGTTCTGCTGTACCTGCATTCTGATTGGCCTCCAAGTTTTGTATTTTTGTCATTACTGTGCATACTTCATTTATGCCTTATTCAACACAATATATGCAAAACAAACTGAAGAAAAAAAAAAGGCAAACAGAAGAATTAATTATTGCACATATGCTGCTTTCACACCACAGCTCTGATACTCACCAGCTGGTCTCATCAATTCTCCACCCAAGCCCCTGCAAAGCGAAACCAAGAGTTCTTAGAGAAGAACCTACCACAAGCAATCAGACTGCATTGCTTGATGAGGCAACACCCCTCAAAACCATTTCAGAACAAAAGTAGATCAGAAATACCAACTCCAAAACTCTTCTTTTCAAATCAACTGCTGTCTCCACTTGAGCATGATTTATACAAAACCTTCCTGAATATTTAGCTTTCTTCTTGCAAGAAGGCAGCCCCAGCCTTCCTGGGTTTGAATGTGAATAAAACCAGACTGTCAAGTACATTTTGCTTTTCTTTTCACTTGCTTGAAAAGCATTCCAAACCTGTGGGAGTTGCCACAGGACTTTTTCATCATGCAGTCTCTATATGAGCTTCTGACTTCCACAACTGAAAATCAATTACATCCCATTTTTGAACAAAATCATCATCTCTGGAACATTAAAGAGGAACTCCACTCACCAGTTCCTACTTTCACAAAAGCTGACTGGTTTACCTTCCTGGCAAAGATCTCTCCATCCCCTTTCCCTGCTGAAGCCCCATCCCAAGTAACTTTGCATTCATCATCACAAGTGAGAGTCAGTGTAAAAACTTTAACATGTCAGAAAAAGGAGAGAGACAACTCTCAAGATACTTCAGACCCTCCTGAAGCGTGTTACACAGCAATGGTCTCACCAGCTTAGATTTCAGGGTTACCCAACCCTGTTATCCTGCCTGAACATTAACCTGGTTACAAGCAGCACCAGGAAAAGAAAGTCTGCACTGGGCAGAAAGTGGGGAGGGGAAGAAGGCTCCTGAAACAGCAGGGCCCATTTCCATTCTTCAGTCTCTTGTGTCTCTGGGCAGAGACATCATCTCATCCTCCTGAGCAATGTCTGCTGGTGACATGGATATTCTCGAGTGCCACAAGCCCTGCTTGGGGTGTTCTGCTCAGCGTCACCTTCTGTGGCTTAGTTTTTCCATTTTATGAACCTTTGACCCCTGCCCTTCCTTTGGATATTTCCTCCTTTGACTCTTTATTCTTGTCTCCCTTCACTTCTGCTGGAATATTTCCTCCCTGAGGTGTGCCAAACCCTTAACCACCTGTTTGCATGGCCATGCTCTGGCAGAAACTCTCAGCAAGCAGAGGAACAACAAAGGCTTTTTTGTTTATTTGCTTGGGGTTTGTTTTTTTCTTTTTTAAAAACACTTTCTTCCCTCCTCTCCTCCTACAATAAAATTAGTAGCTATGCTCAGAAGGCAAACTTAGCAACCCAAACAACTCTTAGAACTTTGTTCTCCAATTTATTCCTTTATATGAGCTTCAAAAGCCTAAACATTTTAAACAAGTTTTTCCATTCCATACAAGTAGGTGCCTCCTGTAACATGCACTGCAGTTTCTGACTGCTCAACAGTTTCTTTGGTTTTTCAGGTTGCAAAGAGATGCCAACTCCACAATATTCTCATTTGCCTTAGATCAGCATTTCCTTTAATTGAGAAACTTTTGCTTTTGACAACCAATATATTCAGCTCAATGTTATATTCCACAGGTCAAGTTTATCATTGTAGGAAAGAAGCACAGATTCCACCTCCCCAAGCTGATAAGGTCTTTGTATTATCTACCCCACCTCCCTGCTTCTGACGTCTGCTGCCCAGTTTTTAAAACACTTAAATTAGAATACAGAGAAGTGATGCAAGGAGTCAAGACAGTGGCAAAACCAAAAGAACAATGTGGCAAAGGTTTGCTTCCTCTTCAACATTTCTTTTCCCCTCATTTTGTCTTCGCCCATTCCTTTCCTTTTGTCTGTTGTACTGCAAATGAGTATAAAATAAAGATCTTTTATATTTGTTTGGTGTGCAACAGAGTCTGCTGATGCAGGGATTGAGATATGGACTTCTGTTCAAACTACAAAGCAAGAACTGAGTCACAAAGGCTGCTCTTCTCTACTTCTTCGCACTGCCAACAAAGAAGTCAGGCCACTTAAAGCTACTCTTATGTTAATAACTTGCCAGCCATCCCTTCCTTTGGCATTACATCAACCCCATTTAATTTCAGAGTGTAAAGCTTCCCTAAGGATTGCTGTCCCTGTGCAAGAATGAAGAATGTTGACAGTGATTTGCATGGTAAAATTTCCGCCTAACGCAGACACTATGGTGGAACCTGCCTGTGAGGGCACTGTGATGCCACCTGCCCTCTGCCAAGCAAGCCAACTTATTTCTTGCCTAGACATCACAGCAGGGCCATCAGTGTATCTAAAATTTTTCCCCTTCCCACAACTCCTGCCTGTCTGAAGAACTGAGAATTCTCTCACAATCCTAGATCTCTCCTCAGTCAGTCAGTTCGTCAGGCACCATGGGTGTGCTTCTATTAACTTTACCTGGCTCTGCAGTATTTCACTGAATTAAAAAGATAGGGATCTATTTCATCCAGAGATTCTGAATCCTGCTGCACAGTCAGTATTCTCTCTTTTTTCTTCCAAAGACACAGCCACAACTGCATCACATTATTACAGGTACCTGTTTCAAGGTTGAATTACTAATTCAATTTGTAAATTGACTGATGCAGTGCCCAGGTTCCACAAGCTCCTAAGCATTCCTTCCTATGTGCAGTTCCACAGTAATGCTTCCCCTCTCCTGAAAACACCTTAGGATGAGTTACAATTTACTTGTGGAAAAATTAATAAAACCTTGTAGAACTGACAAATGGAGATTACTGATCTAAGAATGTTGGTATCTATGTTAAAATCACCTAGGCCTGAATTAGAACCACTGACAGTGCTCACTTCAGTGCCTGCAGAACTTCAGGGTACTTTTGTACATTATTATTTTTATAATTACTTAAAAGTTGCTCTTCTGGAGAAGTTCAGAATTAATCTTTAAGATTATTTAGGAGGAAGTTGTTTGCAGTGAGGGTGGTGAGACACTGGCACAGGTTGCCCAGGGAGGTTGTGGCTGCTCCCTCTCTGGAGGTGTGCAAGGTCAGGTTGGAGGAGGCCTTGAGTGACCTGTGCCAGTGGGAGGTGTCCCTGCCTATGGCAGGGGGTTGGAACTGGATGAGCTTTGAGGTCCCTTCCAACTTATTATTCTATGATTATAAAAATAGTAATGTTCAGAATTGAATAGTATCTACATCTTCATACACATCTGAAAGTTCAAACTGCTGGGATAGCTCAGGAAATTCAGTTGCAAATATTCAGCTTCCAGGAAGCTAAGAACACCTGTTGAACACCTCCATATGAATAGTAACCAATTGTTTTCCATAGGAACTCCTTGTCCCAAAGAGAACTGAGCTACCTTAAGAGCTCCAGGTTGCACATTTAGTGGGCTTTGGAAGTCCAAAATGGCTTTATCACAAGGAGGGAAGAGATACCTCTGAGCACAGATGGAAAAAAAGGTGCATTTCACAAAACTCTTACAATAACCCCTTGAAGATGCAGAGGATGAACTAAAGTGACAAACCCTTCTCTTTAGGATATTGTAAATTTGCATGCTGACCATACATACATGCTTTGTATTGTATCTTAACACCAGAAGACCCATCCCTGGAGGTCTTTAAGGCCAGGCTGGATGAGGCTCTGGCCAGCCTGATCTAGGGTAGGGTATCCTTGCCCATGGCAGGGGAGTGGAACTAGATGATCCTTGTGGTCCCTTCCAACCCTGACTGATTCTATGCTTCTAAGACTACAGGTGAAATCCTGGCTCTATGAAGTTGGAGTTTTCTCAGTGACTTCAGTTAGTAGCAAAATAATTTCACCTTCTGACTCTTCATAACATAACATGGCACAATCTCTTACAGCAAAAAATAATTTAAACCTGGAAGAATTAAGATGAGCTTTGTTGCTAGGCTGGAATTATTTGCTGATTAAGTTAATATGCCTAAAACTCTCTTCTGTGTAGATGACTGCCAAGAAACATATTTGCCCTGAAACCATCAAGATTAGTGGCAACCTTAAAGGTTTTTAAAATGAGATGAGTTTCTCTTTTGCCTAGCACCTGTTAACACCCGCAGGCTACCTTTTGGAAAAGCTGAAAGTCTGAAGATGCAGGTCCAGCTGCATCAAAAAACCTAACATTGCTCATCTCACACAGCTGATAGCGTAATACACCCAGCCAGGCTCTTCATGTGTTACAAGAATGAGATAAGAGTAAAACTCAGCAGGCAGCACATTGCACTGACTGAATCACCCAGTGTGGGAGTCGCTACCAAACACTGTATCCTGTCACAGGCAGCTCTGATGGGAACCCTGAAGGCCCAATAAGTAGAATATTTGCTGAAAGACAGAAGTACAGTGCAACACTTGCTGAAACATGAGAGCACAGTGCAACTACCTGGAAGAAGCCCAACATATCTGCAACACTTCCACATCCGTCCCTGAATTATCCTGTTACCCAACTCTGTGGATTAAGCTCTACACTATCAGACTGGCTACAAGAAGAGAGGTAAAATACATTATTCTGAACATCTCTTCAGTTGAATATTCATCAAGAACCTTCTACCAAATGATGCACTTTTAAACAATCTGAACAGAACTACTATTAAAAATACTTTTTCTCTTGAGGACTTTTTGTTTTGAGTAGTAGTACAAGATCTTAGATGCATTGCAAAAATAAAATATATACTAGCCATGCTGGTTCAGGGGAAGCTTAACATAAACCCAGCTGAGTATTATGACTGTGTTTAAACTGTCAGACTGCCCTCCTGTTCCAAGTAAGACAGCTTAAGGCAAAAGATGTCCTGAGTTTTTATCTTTTTTTTTTTTTAGATATAAAAATAATGTTTAATGGAAATAAAATAGAGCTCAATCTTTAGAACTTTCTAACCCACATAGCTCAAAGCAGGCACAACAGACAAACGCCCTGTGTAAGTGGCATGGTTTGCATGTGACTTGCTGTAACTAGTGCCCATTGAATACAGAAAAGCAGGCTCACTGCGCAACGCTCAACTGGAAGTGCTCATGCAAACACTTCAACCAACCAGCTCCTCAGGACAAACTAGTGCATCTAATGTGTCAGAATCAGGACTCATGGAAGGAAGCAGATACGGATGTGCCTGGACTTGCTTTCTCCTTTTTCAGCAGACTACAGCAAAGCCAGAAAAGGATTTCTTCAAGAGACGACACAAAGATACTTGCATTTGTAAAACAACTATTCATACAGTAGAGGATAGGATCTTCTACAATTAACAAACACCTTTGATTGCCTCAGCTATGATCAAAACTGAGAGACTGGGTGGTATAACTCAAAATTTGGGCTGTGTCCTTTTATGGCCACCACTCAAAATCAAACTAAAGACATTACAAGAGCAGCTAAGCAAAGCTGGTTAGTTATAGGAGGGTCTTCGTCACAGCACTCTGGCTTTATTTTTATTGAGGTGAAGTACTTGGAGAGCATTAGGCAATCAAGAAAATCAGTCAAGACCCATTTTCAAGCCTGTGATTTATAGAAATTACAGTTTATAAAATAAATAAAATCACAGTGGTTTCACACTTTAGATCCTTTCCCCACTTTCTGCAAACAGCTTGATCAAAACATCTGTTTGGTCCACAAAATAGCTAATAAATAACTGAGATATGTGGCCTGATGCTTTTTATTAATGCAGGATAAAAAGTAGCAACACAAATGAAACACACAGGTTTTCAACATTCCTAGGAGATGCGGTTAGACTGAAAATTCCCAGTAGCAGTTTCTCAAATGGAAATCTTTGGAATATTACACACAATAATTACTCATCACGAAACAAGTTTGGCTTGTTTCACTAAATGCTTGCCCAGCAATACTCAAATTGCTGGTTTGTTTTTATAACCTAGTTTATTTTTCTTGTCCTGTTTTAAAATACTACATGCATAATGGTATTTTAAAATATGGATTATAGCAGACATCTCTGTCTCAGCCTAAGGATTAGAGTAAACAGCTGTGAAGCAGTTTTGCTTGGAGTTGAATTAGAAGTCTTATCTAGAACGAAAACATTTCTGTAGGCATCTTATAAATACCATTAAGTGCAAGAAGTGCACATTATGACAAAAACAAATTACACCCAGGCTCCACCCTGACATTAAAGAACTTATGGGAGCCAAGACAGCCACCCACAAAGACACTAATATACAGTATCAGCATTAAAACCATCTGCCGGTGCAAGCTGACTTTGGAGAGGAAGCTTCTTGTCAGTATGCACAACCCTCAAGAAATACATTCTGAAGAAATAAATGTTAACAATTTCTCAGAAAGATTCAGGATACAAAAACTTACATGAAAACCCTTTAAATTATAATTAATCATTATATGAAAACCAGTAAGCCTTATTAGTTTGTTGTCTATTATGTGCAAAGAAGTAAACTAAACTGCCCAAAAGTTCAAAGAACTTGGCAGTTAAAGCAGAAAAAAATTCCTCATCCATATATACAATCATTAGGAAATCAAGTCATTAATTATGGATTGATTTCCTTACATTTAGGAACAGACTCTGAAGTCACATACCAGTTTTAATTCACATTTACTTAACAGTTACTTAGGCAAGCTCCCTTTATTTCCTGG
>VWYK01046334.1:9746-21809 GCA_013399775.1 Semnornis frantzii | reverse complement strand
GGAGGGGGGAGCATTTCCCTGCCAGAAGATGCAAGACTCAGCCCTTGGGGTGCTCAGCACCCCGAATCCAGAGATGTCCCCACAATTGCCACCCTGCTCTTTGGGGGTGCCTGATGGCTTGTGCTGGGCTGACCCACGCAGCAGTGCACCCCATGCCCACTACGAGTGCCTGTCTCTCTGTGCCAGGACGTCATCTCTCAGCCCATGCCCACTTTGTTTGGCTGGATCAGCTGGGAAAGCCCCGGTGCCAAACACAACTCTGTCCTGGCACACGCCTGGCTGAGTCAGACCCGAGGTGTTGTGTCAGGGGGTGCAGGCACGGGGACGCTCATCCTGTGCCCCACGCTCAACGGGCAGCACAGGAAAGCCCAGCTGGTGCCACACAGGCAGCAGCATCCGCAGGCAGCTGGACAGGCAGGAGCCGGCAGCGTTCCGGCAGCGTTCCCTGCTTCCCATGGCTCCCTCTGTTCTCCTGACTGGGAATGATGGCTCCATCTGCCCTTCTGCCCACTCCCTGTGCCAGGCACGGCAGGGTGATGGTCCCACCCCGATCCCTGCCAGCCTGGGGAGCTCTCCACGGCAAGAAGGCAGTGGCAGTTGGGGTCTGCCTGGCACACAGAGGTGGTCTGCCTGTGCCAGCACAGGCATGCACACACACAGGCATACGCACACCCCCACGCTCACAGGTGTCTGTGCACACACACATGGATACCCACACACCTCTGATCGCACAGGGGTGGATGCCCACACCCGTGCACAGCCCCACGCTCACGGGTGTCTGTGCACACACACATGGATACCCACACACCTCTGATCGCACAGGGGTGGATGCCCACACCCGTGCACAGCCCCACGCTCACGGGTGTCTGTGCACACACACATGGATACCCACACACCTCTGATCGCACAGGGGTGGATGCCCACACCCGTGCACAGCCCCACGCTCACGGGTGTCTGTGCACACACACATGGATACCCACACACCTCTGATCGCACAGGGGTGGATGCCCACACCCGTGCACAGCCCCACGCTCACGGGTGTCTGTGCACACACACATGGATACCCACACACCTCTGATCGCACAGGGGTGGATGCCCACACCCGTGCACAGCCCCACGCTCACGGGTGTCTGTGCACACACACATGGATACCCACACACCTCTGATCGCACAGGGGTGGATGCCCACACCCGTGCACAGCCCCACGCTCACGGGTGTCTGTGCACACACACATGGATACCCACACACCTCTGATCGCACAGGGGTGGATGCCCACACCCGTGCACAGCCCCACGCTCACGGGTGTCTGTGCACACACACATGGATACCCACACACCTCTGATCGCACAGGGGTGGATGCCCACACCCGTGCACAGCCCCACGCTCACGGGTGTCTGTGCACACACACATGGATACCCACACACCTCTGATCGCACAGGGGTGGATGCCCACACCCGTGCACAGCTCACACCCTGCACACGGTCACACCTGGGCACACCCACGCACACACATGCACACGTGTGACTGCTCCACACCTCCCCTCTCCAAAGCCTGCTGCTCTCCCCTACCCACGTCCCATCCTCCCCAAGGCAGCTCAGTCCACCAGTACCCCAAGCCTGCCTGTGCCCCCCCAAAACACCCCAGGGTGGCTCGACTGGGCCTCAGGATGGGGTCTCTTCCCCTGCACCCCAGCCCGTCCCTGTCAGCTGGTGGCCATGTGTGGGGTGGCTACAGCTGAGTACACAGCCCCTGCCATCCATCTTGCCTCCTGTCAGGGGGCTGCTGTGCCCCCCCCACAGCTCCAGCCTAGCAGGATGCAGGGGTGGGAGTGGGGTGAGAGTGGAGGTTCCCCTCTCCGCACAGGCACCTGCCTGCTCCCTGCCTGCTCCTCGCCTGCCATGCCAAGGGTTTGCAAAACCCCAACTCTGCCCTGGGCATCTCTGCAGGGATGGAAACAGTCCTCTGTCTATGCCCGGGCAGGGGCCACTGCCAGGGCCAGGAGAGGGTTGGGCTCCTCGGTAGGGACTGATGCTCAGCGTGGTGAAGGAGGTGGCAGGGGACACGTCTGCCACGGCAGTGTGGACACCTGGAGCAGCCCTGCAGGCCCCCAGCCCCAGCAGGACCTCCGGCCCCTGCCGCGGCCCTCTGCCCCCTGCCGTGTGATTTACAGGCTCTGCGCAGGCGGCCAAATGGGGAAGGAAAACAGGGCAGGGGGGTGCCGCAGCCCAGGAGGAGAGAGGCCATTTGCTCGCAGTCGGTGGGATGGGGGGCAGTGAACTGGTGCCAGTGCTGATGAGCACAGCCAACCCTGCCGTGGTCCCAGCAGAGGCAAAACTTGGCACACACCAAGAAAGCCCTGGAGGGGACTCCCTGACCCAGGAGCCACATCATGAGCTGCAGTCCTGCAGCCATGGGGCTTTGGCTGTGGGGCACAGTGAGATGTGACGCCAACCCATCCCACGGCCCCCAGCCCACCTCCCCTCTGTCGGCCACCACACACTGGCATTCACAATGTGCCTGCTGTGTCCTTTGGCCACCATCCCAGCCCCCAGCCAGCAAGCCCCTGAGCTGTCTCTTTTTTCCTCTTTAGCTGAAGATTCTTCCTCTCATTCTGGGCTGATGGCCAGATGTGGATACAGCTGGCACGAGTTGGCACTGTGGCTACCACCAGGTCCCAAGGCCATGTCCCCAGCAGCCCTGGGGCCATCTGTCTTGCTTTCCATGCGCCTTGGCTGCCTGACCTTCCATGCCCGGAGCATCCCTGAGAGCCATCCACCTCTGCCCGCGGCAGCCGGGGAGGAAGGCAGGCAGGAAACCTCCACTGCTCACCCTCCCGCCGGCTCTCGGCATGCCAGGCGGGGGGTGAATGCAAAGCAGGACCCGCACAGACCTCCCTGGTGAGGAGGAGTAGGGGGTGGCCATTGCCTGTGGCACTGGGTGCCCAGGAAGGACTGGGACACAGCCATCAGCCATGGGACTGGATGCCCCTCCCCAGCCCTCCGCGGGACGTTCTGCCCTGGCAGGAAAGGACTCGGTGTTTCCACTGCCGGCACACACCTTCCTCCCTCCCGGGAAAGGAAACGCTGCTGCTGCCTGGCAGCGCTGCTGCCACACTGCACACGCCCCTGCCCATGCCCCCCCCCCATCCCCTCCCGTGGTGGGCGGGCAAGGTGCCCAAAGCCCTGGGAATAGAGGGGCAAACGGGTGTGGAGTATCCCTGTGGGCATCCTGCCCTCGCTGCTCCCTTCACGTGCCAGGGCACCCTTCTGGACACGGATTCCCAGTGGGGTGCAGAGGGGTGTTGGGAGCAGTGGGTCCCACCACGGGCATCCCATCCAATAGACGCCTCAGGGACCACACTGGTGGCATCCACTCCTGGTTACCTACCCCGTTTCAACTCCTGTGCCTCATGTCTGTGCTGTGCCAATCTGCGTGGGACCCAGGGTTGGCAGGGCACAGGCGGGCAAGGGCTGGGGACATGCTGCCCACGGGCTGGCACCGCGTATGGCATCACTCAGCAGGTGTCGCAGGCAGAGGTTTGGAGTCATTGCCTTGCGGTGGCAGTGGCCCCGACGCCGTGGCACTGCCAGGGTCTAGTAGCATCGGCATGAGCATGAGCCTGAGCCCAGCCCCGGTGCGAGGTGCCTGCAGCCAGGCCGGTGGCCGGAGCAGGGCCAGGCCGGTGGCCGGAGCCAGTTCTGGCTCTCTCGGGCTGGGGCGAGGACGTTGGACTCCGGCCGGTAGCTCGGGGGGCTGGTTGGGGGTGGGTTCCAGCGTCAGCCCCTCCCCGGCTGTATAAATCTCGCNGAACACCCAACCATGGCCTTCACCATGCTACGTCCCGTGGCCGCCCGCGTCCTCTACCCCGACCTCAGCATCCTCTCGGAGGACGAAGAGAACCGGAGCGAGAGCGAGACGTCGGACCAGTCGTTCGGCTGCTGCGAGGGGGCCGAGGCTCGCCGCAAGCTGCCGCGCAAACCGGGGCCCATGGTGATGGTGAAGCAGAGGCAGGCAGCGAACGCGCGGGAGCGGGACCGGACCCAGAGCGTCAACACAGCCTTCACCGCCCTGCGCACCCTCATCCCCACCGAGCCCGTGGACCGCAAGCTGTCCAAGATCGAGACCCTCCGCCTGGCCTCCAGCTACATCTCCCACTTGGCCAACGTGCTGCTGCTGGGCGAGGGCTGCGAGGACGGGCAGCCCTGCTTCAGTGCCATCTACGGAGCCAAAGGGGACCTGGACAGCAAACAGCCCCGCAGCATCTGCACCTTCTGCCTCAGCAACCAGCGGAAAGGGGTGAGCAGGGGGCAGTGGGATGGGGTATCCTGGGCTAAGTGGGGTAGGAGGCTCGGGATGTGCCCATGGGGTGGGGGACAACAGCCTCTGCTCCAGATGAGTGGAGCAGAAGGCTCGGTTTGTCCCCACGGGATGGGAGACAGCAGCCCCTGTCTGGAATGAGCAGGGCAGGAGGCTCAGAATGGGCCCGTGGGAGGGGGGGACAGCNCAGAATGTCCCCGTGGGATGGGGGTACAGCAGCCCTTGTGTGGAATGAACAGGGCAGGAGGCTCAGTTCGTCCCCATGGGATAGGGGACAGCAGGCCCTGTGTGGGATGAACAGGGCAGGAGGCTCATTTCGTCCCCATGGGATAGGGGACAGCAGGCCCTGTGTGGGATGAACAGGGCAGGAGGCTCAGTTCGTCCCCATGGGATGGGGGACAGCAGCCCCTGTGTAGGATGAACAGGGCAGGAGGCTCAGAATGTCCCCCACGGGATGGGGGACAGCAGCCCCTGTCTGGGATGAGCAGGGCAGGAGGCTCAGAATGTCCCCCACGGGATGGGGGACAGCAGCCCCTGTCTGGGATGAGCAGGGCAGGAGGCTCAGAGTGTCCCCCACGGGATGGGGGACAGCAGCCCCTGTCTGGGATGAGCAGGGCAGGAGGCTCAGAATGTCCCCCACGGGATGGGGGACAGCAGCCCCTGTCTGGGATGAGCAGGGCAGGAGGTTCGGCACCTCTCGGTGAGAACTGCAGGCTGCGGCTCCAGCCCCCACTGGAAGTTTTGGCTGTTCTCGGCCAAATGCCGCTGGTAGCCGCCCGCCCACAGCTCCCGCTGGCGTCAGAGGGCCGGGCTGCTCCCCCACGTCCGCCCGGGCCGGGGAGGTCTCGGGGGGGTTAAACAGTCACCCCAGAGCTGGGGGCACTTGGCCGGCCCGGGGGCGGAATTCTGAGCTCGAAGGCTGACCTCATCCCAGCGCTCAGCCCCATCCCAGTCCCTGACCCCGTTCCCAACCCCACTGCCCAGGCACTGCCCCAAGCAGCACCTTGGCATGATGGAGACAGGCAGGGCACACAGACACCCAGCAAAAGGGGACTGGGCAGGCATCGCTGCCTCTGGCCCAACTCAGGGTATCCCATTCTGGGACCTGCCCTGCCCTGTCTGCCTGGCTGACCCCTCACCCCATCACCCTGAAGGTTACAGGCACCTTGCCCATGGAGAGTCCATCCTGCTGCCCAGTGTGGGGCACAGACTGCCCTTGCTGCAGGGTGGGTTGTGCAGGATTCAGGGTGAGTGGCTGGCAGCTTCCCATGACCTGTCTGGTCACACATGTGCTAGTTGGGGGTCTTGTGGGGATGTTGTCCAGCACCACCAAGGAGCCCCTTTGAGACCCCATAAGTTGTCCCACGGGTACCCTGAGCAGCGTGGCCACGAGGCACACTCCAGCCCTCAGGGCACTTTTGCTTTCTGCTGCTCCATGTTTTATTGCTCCTGCTCTCCCATGGTTGGATTGGACTCTGCAGCCTCCCTGGGGGACCCCCAACCACAGTCCTTGGCAGAGCTGCCCCCTCAGCTGCCACCCCCCAGCCAGGCCTGAGTGCCCTGGGCTGCTCCCCAGGACTGGAGCCAGGAGGTGGCACAGTGCTGGACACCCCCAGCTGGAGCTCCTGTGGCACCCAGGATCACTGACTCTGGGCCTGAGCTGCACTGAGCTGTGTTGGGCTGCAAATACACTGGACTGGTCTGGAAATGGGCTGTCCTGGGCCATGCTGGGCTGTGCCAGGCTGGAAATAGGTTGTCCTAGGCTCTGCTGATCCCTGCTGGGTTATACTGGGCTGTCCTGGGCTAGACCTGGGCCATGCTGTGCTGTGCTGTGTTATACTGCGCTAAAGTTGTGCTGGAAGTTTGGGTTTAACCTCTTCATCCCCAGCAGGGTCATGAGTCTGTCTGGGGGCTGTGGGCCTGTCCAGAGACCATGGTGGCACCAGCCTTGCCCACGGGTCTGAGCAGCCATGGGGGCTGCATCCCTGCAGGGCGGCAGAGCCATGAGCAGTCCTCTCACAGCAGCCACCCCCAAAGCTGTCCCCACGGCCACTCGATGAGCACAGCTCTTTCTGTCTGTTCATCCCAGGCAGCAGACAGACAGACAGCCCACCTTAGGCATCAGCCATTCAGGAGCAGCTCCTCCACACAGAGCTGGCATAAGGTGGTGGTGTGACCCCAGTGCCACCCGGTGCTACCCAGCGTCTACATCTCTCCCATCCTCATTCCACAGGGCGGTCGGAGGGACCTCGGGGGCAACTGCCTGAAGGTTCGGGGGGTGGCCCCGCTGCGAGTATCACGGAGATGAGCCGGGGTCCAGCAGCACCCACCTGAGACAGCGGCCAGCAGCGGCCGGAGCCGCGCACGCCTGCCCCCACAGCTCGCAGNGACCGGGGAGGGGGTCCCCGCGCCACAGGGCTGGACTGGAAGGGGTCGGTGTGCGGCCGGCGGCGAAGCCTCCCGGGGGGACGGGGACGGTGGTGGTGGCCCCGCGGGCGCTGGTTGTGCACTTGCGGCCGCTTGGACAATAAACCTTATTTTTGTGATGGGCCGAGCCTGCCACCATGGCATGGGGCAAGGTGGGGGGCACGCAGGGTCCCCAAGATGACTCCGGAACCCTCCAACTCTGAGTCCATCGTTGCTCCGTGCCTCTGGAGCCTGTGGCATCCCCTCGGCTCTCCCCGCAGCTAAGACCCCTGGGCACACGATGTCCTTGCGTCCTCAGGCCCTGCCAACAGCTTTGGCAGCTGTGCCATGGGATGGGGATGGCGCTGCCAGCCTCGCGCCACAGCCACAAGTGCCTGGGTAGTGAGTTGGGGGTTGGCGTCGCTGCTTTTGTGTCTTCCCCTCTGCCTCGTACATGGCGACTGTCACAACTTGCCGCCACCACCGCGACCGCCAGCATCGCTGCGACTGCCACCATCGGCACAGCTGCCACCATCACCGCAACGGCCACCACCGCGGTGGCGGTCTCCATCCCCACGCTGGCCAACAAGGCCCATGCGCGGTGGGGCTGCAGCCAGCAGCACCTGCATGGGGTCAGGCGGGGACACAGGGGGTTCCCAGGCTGGGTGTCCCCCCGGGACTCTGCTCTGGGAGGGGTCAGACTGGGCTGAGCTGGGCGTTGGGGAGCACCGAGCCTGGGAAAGGTGCTGTGACGGTCACTGCGGCTCCCAGGGGCCACAGCAGAGGCAGCTGTGGCTGGGGGCTGCCAGAGTGACCACCCTAGGGGCTGTGGCACCAGACCTGCCCCATCTGCCCAGGCTGCTGGAACCAGCAGGGAGTAGAGGAAGCACTGGGGAGGTCCCCCAGCAGCCCGCCCTGGGGATGGGGTGAAGGGGAGACCTCCCCAGCACCTTTCAGCTTCCCGGCCCCGGTCAGCCGAGGCGAGCCTGCCCCCCTCTCCCTCCCTCCCTCCCCCCGGGGTTGATTTATGGAGCTGACAGCTCAGCACAGCTGTGAGAGCTGCTCCCAGGCAGGGACCCGGCAGGGGGAGGTTTGTTCTCAGCGTGGCTAATGTGTCCCAGACCCCCCGAAACAGCCGTGAGATTCTGCAGCCAGCCCAGGACACAGAGCCCTGCCCTGGGTTTATTGGGGGGCAGGGCCAGCGAGGAGGGGGGACACCCAGCACATGAAAGGGGCCCGACACCTTGAAGTGGTGTCTCTGGAGGCCCCAGAGGGGCCAGCAAGGCTTGGTGGTCCCAGTGCTGGGGGCACAGAGCTGAGTGCACTGGTCACAGTGTGTCCCAGCTGCTGAGATGTGGGTTCCAGTGCATCCCAGGCCTCAGTATGAGAGTCCCAGTATCTCCCAGTGCCAGTAACCAGAGTTCCAGTAAGCTCCAACATGAAAGGTCCCAGTAAGTTCCAGCTCAGAGCTGTGCAGCCAGTATGTTCCAGTGGCAGGGAGTAGGAACCCAGTAAGCTCTGTTGTAAAGGTCATGGATCCCAGTATATCCCAGTGCTGGGACCACGAGTTCCAATATATCCCAGTGCCAGGAACTAAGGCTGCAGCAAACTCCAATGTAAAGGTCATGGATCCCAGCATGTCCCAGTGCTGGGACTGTGGAATCCAGCATATCCCAGTGCTGGGGCCATGGGTTCCAGCATATCCCAGTGCTGGGGCCATGGGTTCCAGCATATCCCAGTGCTGGGGCCATGGGTTCCAGCATGTCCCAGTGCTGGGGCCATGGGTTCCAGCATGTCCCAGTGCTGGGACTGTGGAATCCAGCATATCCCAGTGCTGGGGCCATGGGTTCCAGCATGTCCCAGTGCTGAGGCCATGGGTTCCAGCATGTCCCAGTGCTGAGGCCATGGGTTCCAGCATGTCCCAGTGCTGAGGCCATGGGTTCCAGCATATCCCAGTGCTGGGGCCGTGGGTTCCAGCATGTCCCAGTGCTAGGACTATGGAACTCAGCATATCCCAGTGCTGAGACTGTGGAATCCAGAATATCTCAGTGCTGAGGCCATGGGTTCCAGCATGTCCCAGTGCTAGGACTATGGAACTCAGCATATCCCAGTGCTGGGACTGTGGAATCCAGAATATCTCAGTGCTGAGGCCATGGGTTCCAGCATGTCCCAGGGCTAGGACTATGGAACTCAGCATATCCCAGTGCTGGGGCCATGGGTTCCAGCATGCCCCAGTGCTGGGACTATGGAACTCAGCATGTCCCAGTGCTGAGGCCATGGGTTCCAGCATGTCCCAGGGCTAGGACTATGGAACTCAGCATATCCCAGTGCTGGGGCCATGGGTTCCAGCATGCCCCAGTGCTGGGACTATGGAACTCAGCATATCCCAGTGCTGAGACTGTGGAATCCAGAATATCCCAGTGCTGAGGCCATGGGTTCCAGCATGTCCCAGTGCTAGGGACCAGGGCTCCAGCAAACCTCAACACATAGGACAGACATGGGACAGACATGGGTCTCAGTATGTCCCAGTGCTGGGGTTGTGGATTCCAGCATGTTCCAGTGCTGGGGCTGCAGCCCCCAGCCTATCTCAGCACTGGGACTGTGGGTCCCAGCACGCCCCAGTGCCAAGCCTATGGGTCCCAGCGTGTGCCAGTGCCAAGCCCGCACAGCCCCAGTACATTCCATCCCCTCCCAGCACCAAGAGAGGGAAACGGTGACTCAGAGGTGCTGGAGCCTGTCGGGATGGTGGGAGCCGACTGCCCCTTTGCNGAGCCCAGCCCCACCGCCTCTCGTGCTCCCCTCCCATCCTCTCCCCTTCCTGCGCTCAGACACCCTTGGAAGGGCTGTTGGCTGCTTGCTCTGAGACAGGAAGGTGTCCCCGAGTCTCAGGAAGGAAAAACACTCAGTGCTGAACCCACCAAGACCGTCTCTGAGGGGCCATGGCTGGAGAGGCTCCAGGTCTGACATCACCTGGGAACTGGAACCAGAACCGCAGCTGCACTCTATGCCTGCTATCTGATTTTTATTTTTTTCTTTAACTTGTGTTTTTAAACTTTCTTTTTATAGATTTTTTTTTTTTTTAATCCTTTCCCCTTTCCTTTCTCCATTCCCCTCCCAAATATTTCAGTTTAACCTTGCTGGGCCAGCCAGGCTGGAATGCAGCAGAGCTGCGCCCGCGGCCGAGAGCTGCTGCACTGCTCGGACAAAGGCAGGTCTGGCTGGGTAGAGGCTGCCAGAGCCATGAGCAGGGGCCACTCCCCACAGGTGGGAGGCCAGGACCCCACAGGCCCCAGCAGCACAGTGCACTGTGGCTGGGAGAAAAGGACCTATGGCCTTGTGGGAACTTGGGGAGGGTCAGAGTGGGTACGGGGCCATGGGAGGGTGAAGGGCAGAGGAGTCAGGAGGTGCTTTTGGTCACCAGGCAGCGTTGCCCTCCCAACCTATGGGCCCATGATGGGGTGGGGGGGTTCAAGCTGTGTCTGAGACTGAGTCCAGGTCTGAGCCTGAGGTCAAGCCTGAGCCTGAATGTGAACCTAAACCTGAGCCTGAGCCTGAATCTGAATCTAAACTTGATCTTGAGCATGAGCCCAAACCTGAACTTTATTTGATCCTGAGTCTGAATCCAAATCTGAACTTAATTTGATCCTGAGCTTGAACCTGAACTCAAATCTGAACTTGAGCCTGAGCCTGAGCCCAAATATGAACTTGAGCCTGAGCCAGCCAAGCAAGCAGAGCCAGGCAGTGATGTGGACCATGCAGGCATCCCCAGGATCCAGCCCTTCTCATGTCTTCTCCTTTGGCAACACCTTTAGGTGCTGCCCAATCCTCCCCAGGCTCCTTCCAGAGCAGGAGCTCAGTATAGACCCCAACATGTCCTGCACTGGAGTAAAGGGCAACAAAAGGCTGTGAAGATACTTCCAAGGGCTAGATGGCAGCAGGTGGGGACGGGGGACAGAGGCACAGAGGACAGGGGGACAGGGCAGGATGGAGGGGAGAATCTGGAAGGATGTGCAGCCCTGAATGAGGAGGGGGTGCACAGGCAATGAAACATGATGTGATGAGTGTGCTGGGATGGCGTGGGATAGGATGGCATGGCATGGCATGGCATGGCATGGCATGGCATGGCATGGCATGGCATGGCATGGCATGGCATGGCATAGCATGGCATGACCAGAGCAGGGCCAAGCGTGGTGGCCCCTGGTTTGGGGTGCTGAGTGCTTCCTGCCTCCCCACGCTGACAGACTGGGCACTGACCCCACCAGCATCCTGCCAAAGTCTGTGGTGAATAAACAGAGCAATGTACCCTCTTGAGACCCCTCCAGAGCAGCCACCAGCCCCTCACCACTCTGCCCTATGGGTACACACAGCCACAGGGCCCCACGGGGACAGCAGCGCAGTGCCGTCGCCCAAGGGTGCACCAGACCCACTCGGGGCTGCCCACCCAGCAGGACCCCGTGGTGGGGGCGATCCCAGGGGACACGGGCGCCAGGCAGGGACAGGGTGTGAGGGCACAGCACGGGGTGAACACCAGGTTAATCTCCCACTGGAGCTTCCCTCTGCAAACAATAAGACAATGCCCGGCCAGGAGCCGCCTGCGTAACCAGCGGCGTGGAGGGGAAGTTGTAATATTTGGATTTAGCACTCAGTAAATTAAGGAAGAAAAAGGAAAAAGCGTTGGGGGTAATCAGAGAAAGGCTGGCCCCGTGCCCTGCCCCACAGCCAGCAGCTTCAGGGGGCTCAGCTCAGCCTGCTGAGAGGGGTCAGCATCCCCCCAAGAGCCAGAGTAAGGCACAAGCAGAAGTGCCCAAGAGCCTGGCAGGGGACAGAAATGTTCAGAGGGCTGAGGTTGGGGTATTCGGTGGGGCCGTGGGCAGCAGTCACACAAACACTGCATCTCCTGTGACACCAGAGCAGGGATCTGGGCCAGGAGTTTATTTTAATCCAGACCTGCTCATGGGAAATAAAATCCTGTTTCTGCAGCTGGGGTGGCCGAGCAGGAGGGGACCCTGGGGGGGGGAACAGTCACCGCCAGCTGACAGGGGTGGCAGGGGGTGACAAGTGTGGGGCTTCTCTCAGGGTGTCTTTGGGGTTATATGGCCTGAGGCATCCCTCTGGGAGGAGGGAGGAAGGGGGGGGGCATGGTCCTTCCCACTCACCCTCCACCCTGCTCTCCCCTGGGCAGACCCTTCCTGCCCTGGCCCCACTGAGGTGAGCAGGGCGTGGGGCACACAAGACACTTTCAGGGTGGTAGTTAGGGGGTGCAGAGCTGAATCCCACCCTGTGGGGTTTGAACTGAGGGGGTTCAGGAGGGCTCTGAGCAGAGGCATCACCCCGGGGCTG
>VWYK01046333.1:0-10918 GCA_013399775.1 Semnornis frantzii | reverse complement strand
ATCATTGGCTATGAAAAGAAAAACAAGGTGATGTCTACATTACCCAGTTGTTCTGCTGGGACATATAAAACAAGGACACAGAGATAAGGCAGTCTCCGCATGGCTGGCACCATATTAACTCTTCTGCCTGAACCTGCACACTGCTTCTAACACCCCTTGCTGACCTTTCCAGCTCACCTTGCACATAAGGGAGATTCTGAGATAAGGGAAAGGGTGGAAGGAAGGTGGAAGGTTGGTTGGAAGCCACTCTTGGGCAGTCTGGCTGCTGGGAGAGGTTTTGTTTCTCTGTATTACTTTTAACTTGCATATTGCTGTATAGAGTTGTAAATATCTGTAACATTTTGTGTATATATGTTTGTATATTATGCTAAACTGCAAATATATAAAGCTTCATTCCTTAACTTCCAGCTGGCTGAGTTAGTCTGGTTAATTTATTGTGTGTGGGGAGGAGGAAACTCCAAAACCACAACAATGTTCCTGCTCACTGCAGGGAGGTTGGACTGGATGACCTTTGGAGGTCTCTTGCAACCCAAACCATTCTATGATTCTCTGAATCACGAGCACTAATAAGCTCTTCTCTGTTTCTCACAGTGCGTGCAGGGGCTAAGAGGAGTGGCTGGCTCTTTCATTCCAGAATCTAGGTCAGATGTGGGTACATGCCACATCTAAGCACCTAAACAAGCAGGATGATCTTCCAAGATGCTGAGCTGCCTTCATTCCTGCTGACTTCACTGCTCATTGAAGAAATTGTTTTGAGCAGAACTAACAAGGCAGAAGACCACAGGCACACACTGTCAGACATTCAGATGGCCAGGGGAGATCAGACAGCTCTTTCCATCTGCTATCTTTAACAGCTGCTAATTAGACAGGCCATTTTGATGAACAGATGACGTGCTCATCACTCATCACCTAATGATGGTGGGACATAGAGGGTGAGAAGTTTGCAACAAACTGTTCTGCAGATATATTCTCAGTTGCTCAGATTAAAGAACCAAATCTAAAAGAGGAATTTAGGCAGGATGGTGTGCAGCGTCTACAGTTTGTCTTCCAGGGTGTTCAATACAGGAGGAATGTGTCCAGAAATTTAAAAAAAAAAAAAAAATTAGACATCTAAAGATGCTACACAGCGAGTGGGGGAAGATACCAGGACTCAGACAAAAATCCCAACAGATGGAGTCCTCTAAAAATCTGTCCAACTCCCAGTTTAGGACACATGTTCACAACTCTAAGATGTGCTTCTGGGTGGCTCAGACACTCAGCTGAAAATAATACTGCAAGCTGAGGTGCTTTAGATGGCCATTTCAGCAGATGTCCATAAGTGGTGGTGACTCCCTTCTTAGTGACTTAGTTACCTACTGGTTGAATTGCTCACCTGGTATGTGTGAAACGTAGTTCAAATTCATCTTCAATTTAAGGACAAATCCAAAGCTCCTGTAAAATAAATCCAGACAGAAACCACCTTTAAAAGCCTCTTTGAAGGGGTGTGTTCAAGAATGCAAGATTCACTAAACCAGGAGGCCAAGAAGGAGCTGAACTCATTAGCTGAGTGTACCCTGAGCAACAGGGACCAGAATCCACAACCGTTCTCTGGGTGTTCATGCCCTGCCACAGGAAGGCAGGCAGGTTTTATCCCTGGGACATGAAGAGTGGTCTGGGTCACGGTGATAACTTTGAATGATCCCAGATGAGGCTGCTCAGAGGTCTTAAGGAGCACATGGAGTTTGCAAGTCCCACCTGGGACTCACATATTCAGTCAACAGATGAGATGCATGTGCAGCAGCAGAACTGCAGGTGTTTCTGGGGCTAACAGCTCTCTGAAATCTAAGTGCTTTAGTCCATGGTCTTGATCTAGACAGCTAAATTCCACTTTATTGTTCAGAAATGCTCTCTTTATTTGTAACTCACTGTGGAAATGGTCAGAGGGCTGGAACACCTCTGCTATGAGGACACGCTGAGGGAGCTGGGGTTACGGAGCCTGAAGAAGAGAAGACTCCACGTAAACCTAAGGGCAGCCTGTCAGGACCTGAGTGGGCCTACAAGAAGGCTGCAGAGGGACTGTTTGCAAAGGTCTGCAGGGACAGGACAAGAAGCAATAGTTCGAAATCGGAGAAGAGCAGATTTAGATTGGGTGTGAGGACCAAGCTCTTTATCATGAGGGTGCTAGAATACTGCAACAGATTGCCCAGGGAGGGAGTTGAGGCCCCATGCCTGGAGATGTTCAAGGTGACCTTATTATGGCCTTCTAGAATCTGAAAGGGGCCTACAAAAAAGCTGGGGAGGGACTTTTTAAGCTATCAGGTAATGACAGGACTAGGGGGAATGGAGCAAAGCTGGAGGTGGAGAGATTCAGACTGGACGTGAGGAGAAAGTTCTTCAGCATTAGAGTGGTGAGAGTCTGGAATGGGTTGCCCAGGGAGGTGTTTAAGGCCAGGCTGGATGAGGTTCTGGCCAGGCTAATCTAGGGTAGGGTGTCCTTGCCCATGGCAGGGGAGTTAGAACTATATGATCTTTGTGGTCCCTTCCAACCCTGAGTGATTCTGAGATTCTGTGATTCTAAGATCAGCCTGGACAAGGCTGTGAGCAACCTACTCTAGTGGAGGATGTCCCTGTTAAGTGCAGGGGGTTGGACTCGATGAGCTTTAGAGGTCACTTCCAACCTGGGTGGTTCTAAGATTCTGTGTTCACAAACACCCAGTCAGGAATCAGGAGTACAAAAGGCATTGTTTGAGAAACCAGGAATAAAATCACAAGAAAGAAAAGCAGAAAGAGCCCACTAAGCAACACCTAGCTTGCTTTTAGCGCTTTGGCCACATAAAAAGGAAATGGCCAGTCCTCAGCAGAAATGTCACAGAATGTCAGGGGCTGGAAGGGATCTCCAAAGCTCATCCAGTTCAATCCCCCTGCCAGAGCAGGAGCACCTAGAGCAGGTCACACAGGAACACATCCAGGCAGGTTTTGAATACCTCCAGAGAGGGAGACTCCACACCCCCCGCCATGGGCAGCCTGTTCCAGGGTTCTGGGACCCTCACAGGGAAAAAATAAAATCCTCATATTTCCGTGGAACAAACTTCCTATGCCTCAACTTCCACTCATTGCCCCTTGTCCTGGCATTGGGCATCACCCAGCAGAGCCTGGCTCCAGCCTCCTGGCACTCACCCTGCACATCTTTATAAACATGAATAAGGTCTCCCCTCAGGCTCCTCCAACGAGCAGAGCCCCAGCTCCTTCAGGCTCTCCTCATAACGGAGATGTTCCACTCCATCATCTTTGTGGCTCTGTGACGGACTCTTTCAAGCATTTCTATATCCTTCTTGAACAGGGGGGGCCCAGAACCGGACAAAATATCAGGGATGCAGCCTCCCCAGGGCAGAGTAGAGGGGGAGGAGAACGTCTCCTGACCTATTAACCACAGCCCTTTGTTGGTTCACTGAAACCACTGCTCAGTGCATCATTTCTTTGCTGTGTGAGTGATACCCTCAGTTTTTCAGTGCAGTTCAATGCCCATCACTGACATGAAGCAGGATCTCCGCTCTCTTTAAAAATGTTTGTCCCTTGGAATCTGTATGTAGGTCATTCCTCTTGGGTACAGCTCTCTCTTGTCAGATGAGGAAGAGAAATAACCTACCACTATATGAGAAAGAATTCACTTAGAGTCATTATTCCAAATACTCTGTGTGGGTTTTGTTGTTTCCTTTCCTAACTGCTTACAAAATCCATTCTGAGAATCAAAACTTGGCTGACAAAAGAGGAGGCTTCACAGCTGACCTCTTGTATATTGCTAAAAGCAGAGTCTTAGAAAGGTACTGCTCCCTTTAAGTCTTTTAGGATCATATTGTGCAGGAGAGGCTTCACAACAACATATTGTTCTTCCTCTAACATCTTTTGGGTACTTCGAGGATCTTGGCACACTAATTTAACTGGAAGAAACTAAAGTGTCAAATTCGGCTGCAGAAGCAATAATAACTACAACAACGACAAATTGTGCACAGTTTTCCATCTATAAATCACAAAGGCATTAAATAGCATTAAAGCCATTTCAGAGATGAAACAAAAGAGAGAGATGACTTGCCCGAGGTGACCAAACAAGTTAAAGCATTTAGTCACTTCTGCTGACATCTTCCACCAGCATCCACAATCTGGGCTTTGCACAGGGACATGCAGGGCCACTAAGTGCTCTCTGTTCTGGACCTGAGCATTAAGGTGCTTCTGTGGGCAGGAAATCCTGGAGGGAAACAAGAAGTGCCTAGGGAAATGTGTGTGTGAGAGTGAAATGGGGGGTGCTGGTGGATGAGAAGCTCAGTCTGAGCTGTCAGTGTGCTCTGGCAGCCCAGAGAGCAACCAGAGCCTGGGCTGCAGCAAGAGCAGTGTGGGCAGCAGGGTGAGGGAAGTGATCCTGCCCCTCTGCTCCCCACTGGTGAGACCCCACCTGGAGTACTGCATCCAGTTCTGAAGCTCCTGGGACAAGAGGAATACGGAGGTGCTGGAAGGTGTCCAGAGAAAGGCCATGAGTATGCTCAGAGGGCTGGAGCTGCTCTGTTGTGAGGAGAGACTGAAAGAGTTGGGGTTGTGCAGTCTGGAGAGGGGAAGGCTCCGAGGTGACCTTATTTTGGCCTTGCAGTATCTGAAGGGGGCCGCAAGAAAACTGAGGAGGGACTTTTTAGGCTGTCAGGTAGTGACAGGACTGGGGGGAATGGAACAAAGCTGGAAATGGGGAGATTCAGCCTCGATGTTAAGAAGAAGTTCTTCAGCATGAGGGTGGTGAGAGCCTGGCAGAGGTTGCCCAGGGAGGTGGTGGAAGCCTCATGCCTGGAGGTGTTTAAGGCCAGGTTGGATGAGGCTCTGGACAGGCTGATCTAGTGTGAGGTGTCCCTGCCCATGGCATGGGGGTTGGAACTGGATGATGCTTGTGGTCCCTTCCAACCCTGACTGATTCTATGATTCTATGATTATGTGATTCTCTGATTCTCTGACTCTGTGATTTTATGATTCTAAATGGGAGACATCAAGTAAACAGCCAAGCTTTTTTAGTCAGGAAGGAGCAATGTGGCATGCAGGAAGGGAAGAACAAGCAACTGAGAAGCTAAAGATATATTTTCCAGAAGGAAAAAAACTGTGAAAAGAAGATAAAAATGTGAACAAAATAGCATAAACCCCACAAGCTTCAGAAGGAAGAAGTGGAAAGAGAAAGTGAGAGAAACAAAGAAGAGCAATTAGAGGAGAAAGAACTTAGTGAGAAAACCCAGGACCATTCATGTTGGCAGGAACCATCCACAGGCACAAAGACAAAATGAACCTGATGAAGAATCTTTGTTAGGTGCAACTTCAGGTTGTTACTTGGGAGCCACTCAACTGCAAGCTGTTCTAACATACTGCCAAGCCACTTCTGGGTTCACAGCAGGGGCCCCAGGGTGGTCAGCAGCATCTGAGTTTGCTCAGCTCTCTGCTGACTGGGGTTGTTAGTGAGGAGCAAAGTCACAGAATTGTCAGGGTTGGAAGGCACCTCATGGATCAGGCAGTTACATCCCCCTGCCATGGGCAGGGACACCTCACACAGTTTGCCCACAACCACATCCGGCCTGGCCTTAAACACCTTCAGGGATGAGGCTTCCACCACCTCCCTGGGGAACCTGTTCCGGTGTCAAACCACCCTCATGGGGAAGAACTTCTTCTTCACATCTAATCTGAATCTACCCACTTCTAGTTTTGCTCACCCAGTGAGATTCCTGGTCTGAAAACAGCTCAGAGGACTTCTTTAGCAGGTAGATGGTGCTGGACACAAATTCCTTCATTATACTGGAAGGAAGCAGTAAAGCAGCTAGGCAGCAGCTTGTTTCCCTTCAAATATCCACACGGTTTTTGTCAATAAAAGACCAAAACCCAAAGGTCAGGCATTTTTTTTTTCACCTTGTTAAGGACCTTAGGAAAATGTTAACTCAGTTTTTATTTTATTTGCCAGTGCTAGCGCTGAGAAAATAAGTGGCTTGTGGCACACAGATCTGGGAATATGCCTGTAAAGTTTAGCCAAAGGGATGGAAATCTACAGACAGGTTTAAAATGTGCCTCAAGCAAGAGGAAACATTCATTTCCAAGGAGAATGCTTATGAATGAGTAGAATAAATTTGATCTACCTTGCTTGACTCATCTTTGGAGTGCCAAACAGCTAAAAAGTTTCACCTGTGAATCACTGGCAGAGGTCAGCTACTGTCCTAATCTATGTTAACTAAGATACCAGCACATTATGCAAATCTCCATGTAACCAAACCAGCTGAATTCAAAAATACCAACATTTCCCATGCTCATGTGCTCCCAACAAAGAGTTTTTTCAGGTGTCTCCAGAAAAATAAATAAACCAAGCTGAGCTATAGTTGACAGTAAAATGCTATCTGGTGAATACGAAGCCCTGGGGAGGCTGCATCTTGAGTACTGTGTTCGGTTCTGGCCCACTCAGGTCAGGAGGGACCTCAGGGAACTGCTTGAAAGAGTCCAGCACAGAACCACAAAAATGAGGAAGGGAGTGGAAAATCTTACTTAGGAGGAGAGGTTGAGGGAGCTGGGACTTGGAGCAGAGGAGCCTGAGAGGTGACCTCATTCATGTTTATAAAGATGTGCAGGGTGAGTGCCAAGAGGACAGAGCCAGACTCTGCTGGGTGATGCCCAATGCCAGGACAAGGGGCACTGGGTGGAAGTTGAGGCATAGGAAGTTCCATGGAAACATGAGGAGGAATTTTTTCCCTGTGAAGGTGCCAGAGCCCTGGAACAGTCTGCCCAGGGGGGTTGTGGAGTCTCCCTCTCTGGAGATACTCAAAATCTGTCTGGATGTGTTCCTGTGTGACCTGCTCTAGGTGCTCCTGCTCTGGCAGGGGGGTTGGACTGGATGAGTATTGGAGGTCCCTTCCAGCCTCTGACATTCTGTGATTCTGTGACATTTCTGCTCACTGACAGTGCTCTTTGTGTGGCTCCAAGGGGCTGAAAGAGCATGGAGACACTGACGGAAACTTCCATGATAGTTTTGCCAAAATTCTAGGCACATAGAAACATCGAATCACAGAATTGTCAGAGCTGGAAGGGACACAAAGGATCATCCAGTTCCAACCCCCTGCCACAGGCAGAGACACCTCACACTAGATCAGGTTGCTAAGAGCCACATCCAGCCTGACCTTAAGCACCTCCAGGGATGAAGCTTCCACCACCTCCTTGGGCAACCTGCTCCATACCTGTATTTCACACAGCACGACACATCTAAATAAATACTCATTTTCTGTTGCTATTTACTTTTCCCTCTCTATTTTTTTCCCTTAAACAACATGAAAATTAAATGTCAAAATTTTTCCATGGTTCAAGTGTAAGATTGTTCTAAATATTCAGAAGTTAGAGCATTTGGCTCACCCCCATAAGCATATGCCACATGCTATGAGTCTAAAAAACTCCAAAGCCTCTGAGAAGGTTTTGGTTTCTACATTTAATGAGTCAGGTGGAGCTTGAAGATTTTTCCTCTACAGGAATATGTTGCTGAAGCTGAGATTTCCTCTCAAAACACAGAATTTCATTGCTCCCATAGAGGTCAGTTGAAGTTTTACCAGTACAACATATACATAGAGGATAGGATATGGGATAAAGTTTATGTTTGGAAGTACCTGTCAAATGCTCCTATGAAACTATGTCAATCACAGAAGAATGATAATCTCAGTGCTTCTTGGATCAGACCAGAGGAAAGGCTATAAATAATGCATCCTTAACATCCTACACACTGTTTTTGAGGACTTGAGACAGTACTTCAGCAGAAATGTGTGCTAGGGCATGAACTGAAGACTTCACGAGTCTGCTGTAAGAAATTAAAATAGAAGTGTCCTTATTGCAATTTGGGCCATTCTTCTATTTATAATAATTGCTGTCTGTGGGAAAGCTCAATGTGACAATCATGTCTGATGTAGGATCAGGCTGGAAGAATCTTTTCTTCATGGTTAATCACCTTTCTTCCAGGATTTGCTCCTGGACAAGCCAGGAATCATAGAGTCGTGGTTTGGGTTGGAAGGGACCTCTAAATGTCATCCAGTGCAACCCCCCTGCAGTCAGCAGGGACATCCTCCACTAGATGAGGTTACCCAGAGCCCTGTTGAACCTCACCTTGAACATCTCCAGGGATGAGGCCTCAGATACCTCCCTGAGCAACCTGTTGTAGTGTTCCAGCACCCTCATGGTGTAGAACTTGTTCCACTGAGGTGTCTTGTCCTGAACAGGTTTCTGTCCAAGAAACCTTGGTTCATCCCATAGGTGAAGCCTCCTTCCCTAGGCATTGTCAGCATTCTTAATGCAATTTCCATTGCCTCATTGTCAGTCCTGCATCTTTGAGAGATTACTTAGCACAAAGATCCCTGCTGCACACATTTCTGTTGGCCTCTTCTTGCTTCCAGGACTTGACACAAGAAGCACAGCATCCTTTAAAATACTTAGTGGTGTGCACTGTCCTGGGTGGTAGGTAAACAACCTTCAAATTGCACAAGAAGGTTCTTGCTCTCCCTTTCTGTCTTCCAGGGCAGTTTGACCCACCCTCTGATTTGATTTTGGCTCCAAATGAAGTCTGAAATTTCCTGAAGTCGTTTATGGCAGAGGCAATGCACCACTGGAAGCACAAATTATCTCAACAGATGGATTGGTGTGGAAGTGATCTGCAGTCTTGTGATGTTGGCTGTCAAACCTACAGCTCAGGAACATCTGTTACTGCTTGCACTGTGAAGCCTTCAGTTTGAAAGAACAGAAGATACTGGAGCAGGATTTCTCTACAATCTGCCTAACTTAGAAGAGAATTTTCCATTTGGTTGATGCTCCCCAACCACCTTTCCATGGGCAGTAACTGTTTTCTTAGGAGCCTCTCCTGCCAGGTCATATGGAAGCTATGAAGACTTGACACACAAGCCTGCTAAGGGCTGCTTGCTTCCCACGGGTACTCAGCCTGAACATTCATTCCTATTTGTCACAGCTTATTTAGCACAAAGAAACATCAACACAACAAAACAGTCCTCTGCATGCTGTTGATAATTGTTCTCCACCTGTAAGCTCTTCTTCAATTGCTTTCAGGATTGTTTCTTCAGGTTGTTTTGCTGCAAGACTTATTAGTGTCAACGAAATAGGACCAGGATAGGTTGGGGCCTGATCTGCTGGAGAGCAGCTCACCCTGGAGGACAACAGGATGAGCATGAGCCAGCAATATATTCTTGGGGCCAAGAAGGCCAAGGGCATCCTGGGGTGCATTAGAAGGGCTGTGTTTATCACAGAATCACAGAATGTCAGAGGCCGGAAGGGATCTCCAAAGTTCATCCAGTCCAACCCCCCTGCCAGAGTAGGAGCACCCAGAGCAGGTCATATGGGAACACACGCAGACGGGTTTTGAATATCTGCAGAGAGGGAGCCTTCATAACCCCCCTGGGCAGCCTGTTCCATGGCTCTGGCATCCTCACAGGGAAAAAAATCCTCCTTGTGTTTAAATTAAACTTCCTATGCCTCAGCTTCCACCCAGTGCCCCTTGTCCTGTCATTGGGCATCACCCAGCAGAGCCTGGCTCCAGCCTCCTGGCACTCACCCTGCACATATTTATAAACATTGATGAGGTCACCCCTCAGGCTCCTGTTCTCCAAGCAGCACAGCCCCAGCTGCCTCAGGCTCTCTTATAAGAGAGATGTTCCATTCCCTTCAGCAGCTTTGTGGCTCTGTGCTGGACTCTCTCCAGCAGTTCTGTGTCCATCTTGAACTGGAGTTCCTCCTCCCCCTCTCTTCTGCCCTGGGGAGGACGCATCTAGAATACCAGTTCTGGAGCCCTCACATCAAGAAGAACCCAAAGAACTATTTGAGTCCAGGGAAGAGCCACAAAGCTGCTGCAGACAATGGAACATCTCCTGTGAGGCCAGGCTGAAGGAGCTGAGGCTGGGAGCTTGGAGCAGAGAAGCCTGAGGGCTGCCCTCAGTGCTGTGCTAAAGATGTGCAGGGCAGTGTAAAGAGGACGCAGCCAGGCTGTGCTCAGGGGTGGCCAAGGGCAGTACAAGGGGTACTGGGGGCAAGCTGGAGCAGATGAGATGTCACGGGAACAGGAGGGGAAACTTTTTCTCTTGGAGGTTTTATCCTTACAATGTTTAATGGCTGTGAATATCTGAATGCTATTACAGCCAATAATGATCTGCATTTGCTGTGCTGCTTTAGAATCATAGAACGGCTGTGGAAGAGACTTCCAACTCTCCTGCCATGGGCAGGGACACCTCTCACTAGCTCAGCTTGCTCAATACCTCATCCAGCATTGGTCTGAAACATTCCAAGGGGTGAGGTCCATAACTTCTCTGTGCAAAGCATCAGCACTTCTTTATTAGGCTCTGTGGATAAAAATAGAACAAAATAATTTTTTACAGGCAGAGAATTGAAAGCCAATACTCTTCCAAGACAGGCAGAGAGTTAATGACAAAAGTGCTGGTGCCATGGCAAGGAGATGAGAGGAAGGCTTCGTCTACGTAAGCTATCATATGAGTGGAACAGGATATAAGCTGTGGAGGACAAGTTCTCCTAGAATGGAGAATGGAAGCTGACCAGAATGTAGCTATCTTAAGAAATTAAGATTTACCATGGTAGCTTTTGTACAGATACAGAAAAGCATCTGGCTTCTTCCTAGAACTTCAGAAGGCCTTCAGAAACTCCTTCAGACATATGGGATTTGCATATGCTGTCCTGGTGTAATGCCTCCTAAAATACTTTGGTGAGGGACCTCTTTCATCTGCCCTGCTGTCAAGCCTCAGAAATCCCCTGAGGGGAACTATAAGCATGTCCCAGAGCAGCAGAAGGAACTTCAGAATCATCATAGATTTTCTTGGTCCTCTTGGCAAATCTACTCCATTTCCTTTGAGCTTATTAACATTTCACAAAATCAGTCTGGTTGGAA
>VWYK01046324.1:8504-19648 GCA_013399775.1 Semnornis frantzii | reverse complement strand
GGGGCTAAGGGACCCTTGGGCAGCAGGATGGGCTGGGTGGGCTGAGCTGTGGGGAGAGCAGGGGCTAAGGGACCCTTGGGCAGCAGGATGGGCTGGGTGGGCTGAGCTGTGGGGAGAGCAGGTGCCAGGGGACCTCTGGGCAGCAGGATGGACTGCACAAGAGGAGCCCATCTCTGGTGGACTCAGTCCTGGGCCTCAACATGTCCCATGGCACAGGGAGCCTGTAAGGGTTGGTGCTGAGGCTGAGGTCAGCTGGGTGCTGGCCATGCCCTAGTGGCACCTTGAGCAGGTGTGAGCAGACAGGTGCCCATCTCTGCAGCACAGCTGAGCTGAGCAGACAGAGCCTGCCTGGCTCTCCTCCTCTGAGCCTCCCAGGGGTGTTGTATGACCTTTGATGAAGAGAGGAGGTGACTGAAGGGCTTTCCAGTGGTGCTCCCAGAGTCTGCAGGGAGCTGAGATTTGGAGCTGTCCTGGCACCAGGCTGCCCTTACACAACCTGACCCACACTGTGGGTGGCTTCTGCCCACAGTGACTCATGCTCTAGAGATGTTCCTCTGCAATTCAAACAGGATGCAGTTAGGACACTTGGGTTGGGAATGGATTGAGCAAGGGCTGGACAGGACTAATATGAAGAAGCTAGAGGGGGCATGTATACAGATATCTGAGGGGTGGGGGGCAAGTGGCTGGGGCCAAGCTCTTTTGGCTGGTCAGCAGCAGTAAGCCAAGGAGCAGTGGATACAAACTGGAACAGAGAAGGTTTCAGCTCAACATGAGGAGAAACTTCTGTACAGTGAGGGTGGCAGAGCCCTGGAGCAGGCTGCCCAGAGAGGTTGTGGAACCTCCTTCTCTGGAGACTTTCCAAACCCACCTGGATCTGTTCCTGTGTGCACTACCCTGGGTACAGCAGCACAAGTGACTGCAATTCAGGACAGCAATTATTATCCCACCTCTTCCCCAAGCTCTGGAGACTCTGCAGATGCATTCTGCACAGTCCTGGGTGTATGTCCCACCTGCCCCTGCCCAAAGCTGCTGCTGTTTGTTGGGAGGAGGAGAGAGGACTGCTCCACAGACTGTGGTGGGACCCTGCCATGGCAGCTTGACTACAACCAACCCTCAAAGGCAGTGAGCCACAGATAGGTCTCCTCCAGCAGCAGACCCAGCACCTGCTCTGAGCATGCAGCTCCTTGGCATGGGACTTGGTGGATTCTGATGTCCTGAGATGGAGCTGCAGAGATTTGTAATCTCTGCCACAAATAGAGGGGGAAACAAACCCCCTTTTGATTCAAACTTGCCCATGGAGACCCTCACTGGGGAGATGGGGATGAGTGTGGCTGCAAGCTCTGCTCTGCAGGGATCACTCGAGGTTGTTGGTAGGATATTTTATGCCAGCCTGGGATAACCTCACCTGCAGCATGAAGTGCAGCCCTCTGGCTCCAGGGTGCTGAGGCTCGATCCCTGTTTTGTCTCTGTCTCTAGACCCCAGTCCGTGGTCAAGGCGCTGTCCCCAGAGGACGGGAAGGAGAGGAAGCTCTCGGAGGTGCTGGATACACAAGAAGGGAGGAGGACAAGGGCCCCGATGGCCATCTCTGAAAAGCTGCGGCAGGAGAAGGAGCAGCAGGAGCCAGGGGTGGGAGTGAGCCGTGCGGAGCCGAGGCCACGGCCGCCTGCGGGGCAGGAGAGCATCCAGGCTGGAGAGCAGGGCCGAGAGGCGGCCAAGGGCAGACAGGACCCGCCCGGGGAGCAGCAGCTGGAGTCAGCCTCCCAGAGGAAGGTGGTGTCGAGGAGGCGGCTGCAGGACAAAGAGGGGCAAGGTGCGGGCACAGCTCAGGGGGAGCAGAGGCAGGAGGAGGCAGAGCCCCAGCAGCAGGCACCGCCGGAGGTGGGCAGCTGCCGGCTCCGGGAGGTGAAGATCCTGACCAGGCAGGGGAGCCGCAGCGTGGAGGAGAAGGCAGCCTCGGTGGTGAGCTCTTCCCTGGGGCAGCAGGTGAGTATGGGGAAGGCACCGGCCCTGGGGGCGTGGGGTCCCGTGTGCGTGTGGGACAACAGGGGGAGGGAGAGTCCAGAAGTATCAGGAGGGAAATGGGAGCCACAGCTCTTTCTGAGAGCTGCAAAGAAGATGGTGGAGGAGGGCCCCAGCACCTCCTTTCCACCCCTTGCACCTGCATGGTATTATTCTGATCACCTCTGGCAAGCTCCTACTGATTGCCACCCAGCTTTCACTGAAGACATGTTTGGGGCTTTGTGTGTCCAAGTGAGACAGTGAAGCTTTGGAGGCTTCTGACCTCAAATTCTTTCCTCCAAACCAGTTCCCACCCAGGCTGCTCTGCTCCCTGCAACTCAACCTTCTCTGCAGACTCAGCAGGGATACATCAGATATCTGCTTTTTCTTCCCCCTCCCCACCAGCAGCCATCCAGGAGTCCCTCAAAGGTGGTGATACAACTGTCTCCCACCCAAGAAGTGCCTGCAGAAAAGTCAGAAGCTTCTCCAACTCACATCAGCTCCATCAGGCGAACCAGCCCCAGAACTGTCTCCTTTCGGGTAAGAGCCAAAGCACATGGGAGAGACTGCTGTGGAGGATGGGGGAAGGAGGAGTTGCTTTGCTCTCCAGGCTATGTGCACAGAGCCCCTGAGTGCCAGCTCGGGAGAGACCCCAAGGACCACCTGGTGCAACCTTTCCAGGTGGTGCTGGAGTTGCTGTAGCTGCCCCAGCACCCTGCCAGGCTGAGGCTTCCAAGTGCCCAGTGCAGGGCATCCACCAGTTCCCTTGGGAGCTGATTCCAGTCCCTGACTGCTCTCATGGGGAAACATTTTCTGCTGCAGCCCAATGGGAATGTCCCCAGCAGCAACCTGTCCCCAGCAGCCCTTGTGTTTGCCATGGCACTCCTTGTACACATGGAGTCTCCTTCCTCCTGGCAGCTCCCTTTGTGTCCTGGCCCATAGCAGTGAGCTCTGCCCTGAACCTCCTCTTCTCCAGGCTGAGCAGCCTCAGCTCTCTCAGCCTCTCCTCACATGGCAGATCCTCCAGGCCTCTGACCATGCTCCTGGCCCTTCTCTGGACCCTTTCACAGAATGCCAGGTCGGAAGGGACCCTAAGGATCATCTGGTCCAACTTTCCACAGTGGGGAACCAAAACAGTGGGGACCAAAAGTGCTGGCAGAGCTCCAGGAGTTGACAGAGCCTGTGGCCAAAAGTCTGCTCAAAATTCACTCTTGACCTGGGCACTGCAGCTCTCCTCCTGCCCATCTTCCTTCTCTGTGTCTGCCCCAAGGCCTGTGATGATGAACATGCTCCATGCTCACAGGCTTTGCATGAGCAAAAGCAGCAGTGTGGAAAGTCATGGCAAGTGACTGGGAAGCAGAGAGCTCCTTGTGCTCTGATTTTCCAGAGGGTCACAGGAAGGACCATTCCCCCTCCAGCACTTCTGCTCTGCCCTGAGAGCACAGGACAAAGCAAAGCCCATCCTGCTGCAGAAGAGAAGGCTGAGAGGGGATCTGAGCAATGTCCACAGATACCTGTGTGGGGGTCAAGCAGCAGGGCCAAGCAGCAGGGCCAAGCAGCAGAGGCCAGGCTCTGTTGGGTGCTGTCCTGTGACAGGACAAGGAGCAATGGACACAAAGTGGAACCCAGGAACTTCCACCCCAACAGGAGGAGAAAATTCTTCAGTGTGAGGGTGCTGGAGCCCTGGAGCAGGCTGCCCAAAGAGGTTGTGGAGTCTCCTGCTCTGGAGACTTTCAAGCCCCATCTGGTTGTGTCCCTGGGTGGCCCTGATTTGGCAGGGGGACAGACTGGGTGATCTCTAGAAGTCCCTTTCAACCCCTTCCATTCTATTACTCTGTGGTTCTCCTCCTCATCCCTTGTTACATCCCTGAGAACATCTTCAGTCCTAGCTCCTCAAAAAGGAATCTCTGGAATAAAGTACTTGTGGAGGCTGGGAAATCCAAGAGCTGATGAGATGCTCCCTGCTGTGAAGCAGGGCTGACAGGCTTGGCTTAATTGACTTTCCTGGTGCTTTATTGGGAATAAAACTGTTAGCACTACAAAGCATCTTCAGTTCTGGAGAGCTTTGAGATATGAGATCAGCTCTGGTGTGGGTGCTTGGAAATGGGGGAGGTGAGTCTGAGATAGCTTCACCCATGTTTATCTCTGATAACCAGAGGTGGCTCCAGTGACTCCTCTCCTCATGTCTTTCAGATGATCTCAAGGAAAGAGAAAGAAGAAAGCCAAAGCCCTCTCACAAGGAGGTCAGCAACCTCTTTTGAGCTTCCTTTGGTCTTGCTGGGCAGGAATTGACATCCATTGTTTTCCAAGGCTGGGGGGGAGGAGGAGATGGGACCTGGTGTCCAGTTAGTGAGTGATCTGCTGAACGTTGGTCCCTGGGGTGGCTGCCCAGGCAGTGGTGCTTAGCAGAGGACAGGACAATGTCCAACGTGCAGCTCATTTCTGATCCCCCAGCCAGGCTCTGCTCTCTCCTTGCTGTGCTCACTCACCAGGGCTTGTGCCTGCACAGGGCTGGTTATGTGGTGAGTGCCACAGCACTGTGGCAGGGTCCTATCCTTGGGGGTGCCAAAGCCAACTCTGCAGGCCCATGAGCAACCTGGTCTGGCTTTGGTGGCCAGATCAGTTTGGTCTCCACATCTGCATGATGAGGTTTGGACAAGTGGCTTAAAAATCTCTTGTAAAGCCCTTTTGAAGAGCCAAGGGCTCAGGTCTGAATGCAGGGAGTTGTCCTCTCCCACCTCTGAATGCTTAGAGTGGAGCTCAGTGAGCTTACAGGTGTGCATACCACAGGCAGACTCCCACTGCAGCTGGTGAAGATGCAGTTCAGAGGTGGCAGTGGTGAGGACAGGGTGCACTAGAGGGGCTCAGAGCTATTTTTCAGGGTACAGTTTGGCTATGGTGAGGTGGTGAGATGCAGAGGTCTTGGTCATCAGCAGACAATGAGCTGCTTTGGCTCACCTGGCAGGCAGATGCAGGAGAGCTCAGGTGAGGTCTTCTCCTGCCAAGTGGAGCCCCTCAGGCCCATGGGCTGAATCCCAGGAGATCTTGAGGGGATTGTGTTCAGCTCACCTTCCTCTTCTTCACCAGTGCAAGCTTGAGGATCCCAGGAAGCAGCACTGCCACCATTGGGGAGAAACTGGAGAAGTACACCTCAGCTGTGCAGGTACCCAACCCCTTGGCATGGCCAAGCTGGCATGGGAGGGATGTGTGGGGCGAGGGAGAAGGATGGCCTGGAGCTGAGCAGGGAAGGGAGAGAGGGACTGAGCTGCATGGGGATGAAGAAGGTGGTTCCAGGCAGAAAAAGGGATCAGCCTCAGGATTTGAGGAGCAGGGAGGGGGGCATGGGAATGCTGCCTGGTTCTGCTCAGGGCAGCAGTGGGGCAGGGAGGGAGCAGACCCCAGTGGGTGCAGAACATGAGTCAGGACAGGACTTGGCTTTCTACCACCTGGGGTGCAGCATGGGCCCTGCTGATGCTGCTCTCTCCTCCCAGCGCTCAGAGGGGGGAAAGTCCTCCCTGGCTGTGCAGAAGGGCCTGGTGCTGTCCTCGGAGGGGGTGGCCAGCAAGCGCAGCTTCTTCGAGGCCAGCACTCCCAGCAGGGCTGAGCCCCTGCCTGGCAGGAAGGTAAGGGCAGGAGCTGGGCAGTGCCAGGGGGGGCAGCAGATTGTCACAGAGCCTGGAAGTGTTCAGGTTGGCAAAGCCCTCCAAGGTCACCCAGTCCAACATCAACCCAGCCACCAAACCCTGTCCCCAGGTGCCATGGGCACAGCTTTCTTCAACACCTCCAGGCATGGGGACTCCACCACCACCCTGGGCAGCCTCTGCCAATCCCTAACCACTCCTCCAGCTAAGACATTTTTCCTCCTCTCCAACCTAACCCTCCCCGGCACAATTTCAGGACATTTCCTTTCCTGTCACCTGAGCCCAGGCAGCAGAGCCCAACCCCCAGCTGGCTGCAGCCTCCTCTCAGGGAGCTGCAGAGAGCAATGAGCTCTGCCCTCAGCCTCCTCTTCTCCAGCCTGCAGACCCCCAACTCCCTCAGCTGCTCCCCCCCAGCTCTGTTCTCCAGACCCAGCTTTGTTGCCCTTCTCTGGCCATGCTCCAGCCTCTCAATGGCCTAAATGTTAGGATTCTAGGACAAGTCTTCCCCTGTTGGGATCCCAATGCACAGCCTGGCAGGCTGCTGCCCAGGTGCAGTTTGGTGGGAGTTTGGTGCTTGCTGAGTGGTGCTGGGCAGGGCTGGGGCTGGGTTAAGGAGCTCTGCTGGTGTGTGGCTGCCTGCAGATGTGCTGGCATTGGAGGAGCTGGGATGGGGCCAAGCTGTAGGCTGGGCTCTGCCTGTTGCAGGTTTGCTCAGCCTCCCTGTGCCCAGGGCACAGTCCTGGGTCATGCCCCTGCAGTGGGAGTGCTCTAACCCTGCTGTCCCTCTCTGCCACAGGACAACCTGAAGATCCCAGGCTCAGTGACATCCCGCATTAATCTGTGGATCAGCCGAGCTCAGGAGCCTGCCAAGGAGGAGAAGAGCAAGGTACCAGCTTGTGCCAACACCTTGGGATAGGACCTGGAGATAATGCAGCCTGGTGGGACATGTGCCTGCCTCTGGGGGCCTTAAAGGGTGGATGAACCCTTGGCTGGAGACACTAAAGGATGTAAGAGGAGCTTAGAGTCAGAGGCTTGGGTGTTGCAGGGCCACCACAGTGAGATGTTGAGACTCTGCTTGTTGCTGTGCTCTGATCCTGAGCCCAAAGTGCCCAAGGGAGCTGCTTGCAGCCCTTGGTGTGGTGAGGAGGGAGCTGGCACCAGCTGGATGCAAGGGACATGCAGGAGGACCTGTTCCTGCCACCAGTGAGATAAATCACCCCAGCAGTGTCTCTTAACCTGGAGGCCATTGGGAGTTGAGCTCTGCTCAGTGTGCACTGAGGGATCCTGTTCCACATGGGGTCTGGAGTGATCTGCACCCCAGAGGGTGTCTGCTTGTTCCTGTGGGGTCAAAGTGCCTGGCTAAGAGTGCTCAAAAGTCAGCACTGCCACTGTGGCTGCTCCAGGGACATGGATCAGAGAGTCCCAGAATGGGTTGGGTTGGAAGGGACCTGAAAGCTCATCCAGCTCCAACCTCCTGCCATGGGCAGGGACACCTCCCACCAGCACAGGCTGCTCAAGGACTCATCCAGTCTGACCTTGAACACCTCCTGGGAGGCTGTGGAGCACAGAAGCACAGAATGTGATCAAAGATAAAAGATCAAAGATCAAAGATCACATTCTGTGATTCTGTGCTCCACAGCCTCCCTGGGCAGACCTGTGCCAGTCTCTCCCCACCCTCACTCAACAATTTCTTCCTCCTCTCCCACTCTCACTCTCCCCTGTCCCAGCTCAGTGCCACTGTCCCTCTTCCTGGCACTCCCACCCTTGTCCAAAGTCCCTCCCCAGCTCTCCTGGAGGAAGGGGGACAGACAGGACATCCTCTTGTCCTCGGGGGAGCTCTACTTGGAGGGCAGAGGTTCCTGGGGGGTTTTCCATCCGTGTTTTGCCACCTCTAGCAGCGGTCTGGTGCTGGGTGCAGGACAGGAGGGGCAGCTCCAGCCCAGCCCTGCAGCCCTGGCAGACAAGCCCGGGCACCCCGTGGCGAGCTGCAGAGCTTGGCGCTGCCCAGACGTGTCTGCTGCGGCAGCCTGCGCTGGCTCCGTGTCTGCCAGGGGAGGCTTTGCTCCCGGGGTCAGCCCTGGGTAAGGCTGCAGTCGTTCCTCTGATGCCTGCTGCCCTCCACCTCTCCGAGCTGGAGCTGCACTTACTTCTGAGGGGTTGCCAGCTGCAGGAGCTCGAATCCAGCTGGTTTTACCTGGAGCATGCTTCAAGGTTTGGTTGAAGTCAGACCAAAGCAGCACTGCACCTGAGCAACCTGATCTCGTTGGAGATGTCCCTGCTGGCTGCAGGGGTTTGGACGAGATGACCTCCAAGGGTCCCTCCCAGGGAGATGCTTTCTGTGATTCTGTGCCTGGGGAAAACCTTCTCATGTCTGTTACAACTCTGCTGTTGGCAGGACATCAGGAAAGTGAACAGCCTGGCAACTCGGGATGTGTGGGTGAAGAGGTCTGGAGGCACCCCTGGAGACACCAAGGTAGACATGGAGCTGCCCTGGGGGCTGGCAGAGCTAGGGCCCACGGCTGCAGCACCCACAGAGGCTGGGAGGAGCAGGCTGTGGTGGGCAGAGGGGTTGTGTAGGACATCCAGGACCCCATGACTTGGGGCAATCAGCAGCAGGGGCCAAGTGGAGGCAGCTGTAGGGAGGAGAGGTCTGGTTTGGGAGAAGCAGTGGGATCTGGGGCATGTCTGCTTGCCCCATCCCCTGCTGGGCACAGGCAGGCTCCTGGTTAAAGGAGCTGCCTTTGGGGGGGTTGCAGCCTCAGGGCTGACCTCAGTTTCCCACTTTCTGTTCCAGTTGTAATAAATTCAGATGATCTGGGCAAGCCTGGTTTGCTCTGAAGACCAAAGCCCAGCCCTACCCACCTGCCCAGCAGCTCACTGCCATGAGAGTCTCCTGTGCCATGTGTAGGTGCACCACAGGACACCAGAGGCTTCTGCTTGTGGGATGGAAGGAAGAAGGCTGGAAGATTATCCCTGTGCCCCCAGCCCTCACTTGTAGCCTGTATGGGAGCACTCTGGCCTGGAGACTTCTTGCAGGTGCTGAGGGCAGACTCATGTCTCACTTCCCCCAAAGGTTTTGGTGCTTCCCTGGCTGTGCCCCATGACCAAAGAGGATCAGCCCCTGCAGCTCCCCTGCAGCTGGATCGTGCCAGGGGGGCAAGAACCTGCATGGCCAAGGGAATTTCAGCTGCATGCCCTTGGACCATGTCCATCCCTGCTGCCTGGCTTGTGTGGGTCGAGTAGATGTCACCTCCACCAGGCTGTCACTGCTGGAGGGACCCAGTCAGAGGCATTGTGTAGCTTGGAGATGCCTGCAGGAGGAAGGGAGGACTCAGTGCCTTAGTGCTTCCTTCCAGCATGCAGCTGAGCCAAAGCCAGAGGCTTGGCTTTCACCCTGTGCTGTAGGCTAAGGCCTCTGGAGGGTGTAACATAATCCTTAACCTACAACACCCTGCCCTCACCATCCCCTGCCCCCTACGAGCAGTGACCCCTTTCACTTCGTGCTGCAGGGAGCCTGGGCTGGCCATGGCCCTCTGTCTGGGCTTGCCTGGAGCTGTGCCAAGCCCCTTCTGCAAACTCCTTTCCCTCCCTTCATCCTGAGCCCTTTACCCACGGCCGTGCAGCCCTCTGATCCTGCCCTCCTGGGGCTGCTGAGCCCACCCAGCAGGGAAGGGGGTGCTGGGGTGGTCTCTTGAGGCCAGCTTCAGGGTGCCACAGGCAGCCCATGCAGTGATGCTCAAACCCCTGTGCTGGAGCCACTCAGTGTGCTGGGGCTGTGCCTCGAGCAAGCATTGTGGTGTCCAAACTGGCTGTGGGACTCTGCTGCTGCCTCTGGGTCTGGTGTTGCTTGCTGGGCTTTGGAAAGGACTTTGGCTTCTTTGTGCCTTTGGTTTTGTTTTTTTTTCTAATAAAAGTTGTTCTTTCTAAGATGCCTTTGGTCACCTGCTGGGGTCAGGACCAGTTCACTTCCCTGCTTCTAGCAAGAGGAAGAAAAGCAAAATCACAGGATCACAGTGTCACAGGGGTTAGAGGGCACCTCTGGGCATCATCTAGCCCAAGCCCCCTGCTCCAGCAGGGCAGCCACAGCAGCTTGCCCAGGATCATAGTTGCCAAGGGGAGTTGGAAGCTCTCCAGAGAAGGAGACTCCACAACCTCTCTGGGCAGCCTGCTCCAGGCCTCCAGCACCCTCACACCAAAGCCTCTCCTCCCGTTCAGGTGGAACCTGCTGGGTTCCAGTCTGTGCCCATTGTCTCTTGGCCTGTCCCTGGGCATTGCTGAGAAGAGTCTGGCCCCAGCCTCTTGCCCTCCACCCCTCAGCTGTTGCTGAGCATTTCTCTGGGGCTGCTCTCCTGCAGGCTCTCAGCCCCAGAGCTCTCAGCCTTTGCTCCTTGCAGAGCTGCTCCAGGCCCTTGCCAGCCTCCAAGGGACTCTCTCCAGCAGTTCCCTGTCTCTCTGGAACTGAGGAGCCCAGAACTGGACCCAGTTCTCCAGCTGTGGCCTCACCGGGGCAGAGCAGAGGGGCAGGAGAACTTCCCTTGCCCTGCTGCCCACACTGAGTGCACCTGGAGCCCAAACCTCCCCAGACAGCTGTGTGCTGGGAGGGGAGAGAACATCCTGAGGTCTTTCCCTTCCCTCTGCAGCATCCCCGGGCCGGGGCCGCGGCTGAGCCTGGCTGGGGGCTGCCACAGGAGGCTCTGGTCCCCCTCTCGGGCAGCGTTGCCTTATCAGTGTCCCTGGCCCTCGAAAGTGACAGCTGGCTGGCTTGTGTCAGCCCCTTGGGCACTCGAGTATCTCGGTCCGGAGGGTTTAAAATAGCAAATCTCTGAGGCCACACAATAGCTTGGGCTTATATGGGCTCTCGGGGGGAAGGGGAGCGGCGGAGGGGCCGGGGCCGGGGCTGCCGAAATAGCAGCTCACAAGTGTTGCATTCCTCGCTGGGCGCCGGGCACATTCCTGCGGCGCTGCCCGCCCCGGGGTGGGCGCCGGAGCCCCCTTAAAGCCTCCTGCCCCCAAAGAGCATTTCCCAGACGCCCGCCGGCTTCCCCTCGGCTTCTTCACCGGTGCCCTGCGGCAGAGGTAAGGCTGGGGCACCGCTCCCGCGGGAGGATGCTCACGGCAGGCTCGCAGTGACAGAGCCAGGAGGAGCTGGGCTGAGTGGTCCTGCCCAGCCGCTTGGTTTTGCCCCGAATCATCCCTAGGGATAAAGCACCGGGATCTTCTCCAGGGGGCTGGATTTCCAACTCACCCTCTGAACCACCCCAGCGTGTGCCAAGGGGGCTGCCCTGGTTCCGGGGGTGTCTCACAGGTCCCCATGCCCTGGAGGGGACCGCAGCGATGTGATGCCCGCAGGAGGGTCAGGCTGACCTGGCCCTGGCTCACTGGCAGCCCAGAGGGTGGGTTAGAGATGCTCCTGGGCACGGTCCAGCCCTGCCGGGTAGGAAGGGGACACTGAGGTGACCCAGGGTGGAGCAAGTGCTGGGAAGTGAGAGCCCCACGTCGGGGGG
>VWYK01046319.1:0-13050 GCA_013399775.1 Semnornis frantzii | reverse complement strand
TTTTTTTTTAATTATTTATTACCACAAATGTAGGGAAACTACACTCACCATAGTGCATCATTCAATTCATCTTGTTGATTTTCTTCATAACTTCATTCTGCAGCATGTGGTTAGATCTCAGGAAAATAATAAAGTAAAAACCAGAATGTTCTGTGGGAAAGCAGAAGCTGAACCAGAAAACTTTTGATTTTTCTCCCTTGTTTTCATTTGTTCTCCTCTCTTTGTCTTGCACATTGTCAGTTTGCACAAAGTTGTCCCATTTCACAAGCACAAAATGCTTCTCACTATTGCTGTGTT
The DNA here is from genome assembly GCA_013399775.1 of Semnornis frantzii. NCBI lineage: Eukaryota > Metazoa > Chordata > Aves > Piciformes > Ramphastidae > Semnornis > Semnornis frantzii. The sequence goes on along the minus strand of VWYK01046319.1, from coordinate 12,753 downwards.
GGGGCTGCTTTCTGCTGACCATAGCCTGGCATGGGGCAGGGGATGTGCTGGATGCTGGGGAAGGGGCTCATGACAGCCAGAGAGAGCTTTTAGTGCTGAGGGTGGGTTGAAACCAACAGAGCTGCACTTCCATGCACCTCTCCATGACTTGGGAGAAACTCTGAACACCTCTCTGGAGACATGGTAATCAGGGTTGAAATGTCATAGAAATTATGCTGGAGATACTATACCTTCTGGAAGCATTTGAGGTTTCATTTTGCTGCTGTTATTAATCTGGAACTTTTTTTTTTTAATCCCAGAAGGGGGATATTTCACTTGAGCAGGATTATTAGTTTGAAGGAGTGTTGCTTTGCACAAGTGGTCCTGTTTAAATAAACTGTGTTTGACAGTGAAGGCTCTGGTGCATTCCTATGCTTCCTGAAACTGTACAGGGATAGATCTGTCTAGGCTATTTCCAGTTCCCCTTGTCAGATCAATTTCAAGGAGTCAGGAGCATCAACAACTCCTTCCCTTGAAGAATACTGGCAAGGATCTCTGTCTCTCCCCTCCTTCTTGCTTTTAATCATACCCGAGGCCCTAGCAGAAAACTCATGGACCACTAATGCTGAACTAATACACCAAACTGATAGTATTGCTGAATTATCTGTGCCACAGACAGGAGGGGAAAGGGCCTGCTGGATAACTGAGCCTTCATCTGTGCTGACAGCTCCTGTAATGTGTGAAGGAGAGGGACGTTTTCACCAAAGGCAGGGACTTCATGGAAATCTGCAGAACAGGGAAAAGCAAAGGAGGGAGCACAGCTCTGAGCTGCAGATTGCAGGAGCTTGCTGTGTGGTGTGATGGTTTGGGAGTTAGCCACCCCCCCACACTTTCTAAAATCATCCAGACTAGACTCAGCCAGCTGGAAGTTAAGGACTGAAGCTCTATTTACAGCTCATCACAATATACAAGCAGAGATATACACAATAGACAGGAATAGTTTCAGAAATAGAAAAGTTAAAGGAAATACAGAAACACAATTCCCTTCCCAGAAATCAGAGCCCCCAGGAGGGGCTCACAACCACCCTTCCACCTTCTTTTCACCTTTTTATCTTACCCCAGGGTCTGCCTTGCATACAAGGTGAGTTTGGAGGATGGACAAGGGGGGTTAGAAGCAGAGTCGTTAGTTAGGTTACTCAGCAGCAATGACAAGCTCCCAATGAGATAGAGATGAGACTCTCTGTGTCTCTGTTACCTGTATTTGTGTCTTTGTTCTTATACATCTCAGCAAGCCTATGAGTGAAGCAGACATCACCATGGTTTCCTTTTCACAGCCTATAGTATAATTTTCTCCATTAAAATAATATCATTTTCTCGATTAAAATATTCCAATTAGCCTCAAACCAGCACATGTGGAGCATGAAGCTCTTAAACGCAGGACTTTAATTTATTTTAAGACTTAATGCCAAAAAGAGAAATAAATTGACTGCCTATTGGTGTACTTGCTTCTCCTCCTGGAGATCACAGCTCTGCCACAAACTCATCTAAAGGATGTGTGACTTCTCCCATTGGTTTGGACTCTTGCACAGGATGTGCAGACTCGTATGCAGAGCAGCCAGGAAGGTCAGCTCTAAGCTGTGTATTCCAGGGGAACATTTGTTATGCTGTGCAGTAGTAAGCTGTACCATGAAATAAGGCTTCATTCTGTATTTGGTCCATGTGTGTTAGCTACAACTGCACTGCTCTGTCTGTAGGCACTCAGCAGTTAGAAAACCTTCCTTATGTCAGGTGTTGTATAAATTACCAAGTGTTTGGAAACATCTCTGCTTGGTTCAAAGCTATTTTGCTGACTCCCTTCAATCCAAGGTGTTCCTGTGCTGATAGCATCTTGTTTTCTGAAGTGAATTTCTTGTAAAGAGGTTGTGTCAGCTCTTTCTGTTTGGACCCTTTTTTTTTTTTTCGCTGGTTATAACTTTGAACCATTTATGTTCTCCCTTACAAATCCAATTATTTGATTTGCCATCATTCACCTCTGTAGTATTTGGCTATTTGGTGCACTATACAATGTCATTGCCAAGATTTAATGCAACTATAAAAAGGCTAGCATATTCTAAAGCTATTTTGTTTAGAGATTGGTGGGTCTCAAAGAAGCTAATATATCAATACAACCCTGAGAAACCTACTAAAAGACTTTACATGTTTTCATGCTTTAGCTCGAGCCCAGTTTCTCTCTAGCAAGTTCTCTTAGTTTCCCATTTTGCCAATGAATTCCTTAGCAATAAAAACAATACAATTATTTGCTGCAAAAGGGGAAGGGGGAAGGTTGCAGTCGTGGTGACAATCAGCACAGCTGGATGAACTGCAACGATGACCAAGAGAGGTTGACAGGAGACAAATATCTCCTTTCATGGCATGCAGATGCAAAAAGTAGTTTTTAAAAAGGGTGGGGGTTTTGTTTTGGCCTTGAAAAATTCCATTACTGACCAGTCATCGTATCTAAAGTTCCCTGGCTGATGGGATCTGACAAGAGTGCAGCCTGTGGGAATGTGGCTGCAGGCCAGTAATTTTTGTTGTTCTTGTCAGGCATACTCCAAAGGGTAAGGCCATCTGCTTTCCAGCAATTAGATACTCCCCTTTCAATTGTAATATACTGTGAGTTGGGTAATTTATTCATCCCAGGGTAAACAGCATCCACACTTGCAGTATGGTGGAAGTGAAGAGATTTGAGCCTGGCAGAGGAATAAATTAGCTCTACTGTCCCTTGTATGGTCCACACAGGTCCCCATCAGCTCACATTGTTCCTCTGAATGAGCATTGTCTCCCTCCTCCTCCCTCCTCCTTTGGTACAGAAAAGGAAGCTATTGTTTCCCAGTTCTGTGGTTATTTGGTTTAAATGTTTTCAGTAGTCCATGAAGACCTAGGTAGAAGGCAGGTTTCAAGGTGGTACTCTTGACTAGTTGAGATGAAAGGAATACAGGGCAGATATGGCACAACTGGTTTGCAGGAGAAAAAAAAATTGACATGGAAATCCAATTAAACAATGGAAATGTGGCCAAATGAAGTGAGTAGAGGAGACTTTGGTAGTGAACATCAGCATTCAACAAATAAGAACTGGTGCAACTGCTAGCAAAAAGCCACAGGCTTTGGATTACACCAAGGCAGAGTTTTACATGGTGCAGAACCATGGCATGTCCTGCATGTTGCTGCATATGAGTACCAGTCCCTGCAGTCTCCTCTTCAGACAGGAGCAACCTAATGGGTGTCCAGATGATGGTACAGGTTGCAGACCAAACCTGGAGGCTCAAAGGAGGAAACAAACACAACTAATCCCACCCAAACCTATGACCAAGCAGCAGGGGCCCATCACAACACTGCATACATCTGGAGAAGCCCTCAGGATAGTGCTGGCTTGCTTCAACCCTCCCACCCACACCCTTCTGAAGAAAGGAAGGCTGATGGTGTCAGCTTGGGGGCATCTGGAGGTTGAGCATGACACCAAGCAAAAGCAGTAGCTGTTGGAATTGTTTCGTATGTGACAATTCACACTGTTAATTGTGAAGCTTTTCTTCACCAGTTAGAATGAGAGGTATTGATAGTGTTGGAACTGGACTAATAATCATTCCTTCTGCATTTTGATCAGCCTGCTGAAGCATAAACTGGACAAACAGCACACTCTTGGTTTCATGTTTGTGGTACATCCTCTCTGATCATAGCAAAGTTTTGAGTGCAGGTGGTGGAAGAGCTTCCTCCTTTGCTAGGAGCTAATTCCACGTGAGAAAGAAAGCTTTTAACAGCCTTTGAACAACTCAGTGTGGAAAGAGCCAGATTTGGAGATCTCAGACACTGTAGAGACTAAGGAAAAAAAGTAATTTGAAAATTAATGAAGTCTCTAGAAATAGGCTGAGTCTGTCCTCTTAACTGTATTTCTATATAAATGATAATTATAAAATTACTACAGAGTGAGAGGTCAATTAAAAGTTTCTCTGGGGGAAAACTCTGCTCCCAAGTTCAGTCTTTGTGATTTAGACAAAGTCTGATACAAACCTGATCTGAAGTCTCTGCTTGGCAATAGACTCAGTGAAATTGAAGCAAATGTCATGGCTAAAATCATAGAATCACAGAATGGTAAGGTTCAAAGGGACCTCGAGGATCATCTAATTCCAACCCCTCCCCCATAGGCAGGGACACCTCCCACTAGCAAAGGTCACTCAAGGCCTCCTCCAACCTGGCCTTGAACACCTCCAGGGAGGGAGCAGTCACAAACTCCCTGGGCAACCTGTGCCAGTGTCTCACCACCCTCACTGCAAACAACTTCCTCCTGACATCCAGTCTAAATCTTCCCTCTGCCAGATCAAACCCATTGCCCCTTGCCCTGTCATTGCAAGACCTTGTCAAAAGTCCCTCCCTAGCCTTCCTGGAAGGCTACTCCAGGGTCTCCTGGAAGGCTTCTCTTCTGCAGGCTGCAGAGCCCCAACTCTCTCAGCCTGTCCTCACAGCAGAGCTGCTGCAGCCCTCTCAGCATCTGGCTGGCCTCCTCTGCACTGGCTCCAACACTTCCATGGCGTTCCTGTGCTGGGGGCTCCACAACTGCCCCCAGGACTGCAGCTGGGGTCTGAGGAGAGCAGAGTAAAGGGGTAGAATCCCCTCCCTTGTCCTGCTGCCCACAGTGCTCTTGCTGCAGCCCAGCACACAGTTGCTGTCTGGGGTGCACTCACACTGCAGCCTCATCTTGAGCTTTTCCTCACCCCACACCCCCAGGGCCTTTTCCTCAGGGCTGCCCTCAGCCATTCCCCACCCAACCTGGCCTTGTGCTTGGCATTGTGCCTACCCAGGTGCAGGACCTTACACAGCAGTTGATCTGCTTTGAATACTGGAGAGCCTCAGAAAAGTTTAACACACTGAGATTTGAAAACATGAGGATTTTGTCTTGTGTTTAAGAGGTTGTCTGGGTTATTACAGTGCAGCTTTCCTAAACACACATTGATCAAATTTCACTTGTTAGAACCAGGTTTGGGAAGCATGTATCAGAGAGACAGATGTGAGACTTCCTAGAAATCAGCCTGCAGTTATCATTCACTTGCATACAGCAGGAGATATTGAAAGAGCGAGTCAGGGACTAAAAATATCACAGGACATTGATCAGAATTAAGAAGATCAGTTCCAACAGAGCAGGTCCTAGAAATTAGAGCGCTCCTGGGAGAAATTAGAAATACTTGGTCACCACAGAAGTCAATATGTTAGGCCCTGTGCTTGTGTAGATTAGCATTGAAATCAATAAAGCTCTTCGAGTTTGTCACAGCTTTTGGTGGTGTTAAATCAGGGTAATATTTATGGCAGTGCTTTCTGGTGGTTCTGTCTCTCTTGTGGATGGTCAGAAGGGGGTTGTGTGCTGCCGAAAGGCGTCAGGAAGCAGCGGGTGTGAAAGGGAGGGGACTAAAGGTGAAGATGATGCAGTTATAGTCGTACCTACTTGATCTGGAAGTACTTCAATAGCATATGGACAGAGGAATCAGTGCAGCCTCAGCAAGTGTGCAGATGGCACCAAGCTGTGTGGCAGAGTCGACTTACTAGAGGGCAGGAATCCATCCAGAGGGACCTGNAGACCCCAGCTGCAGTCCTGTGTGCAGTCGTGGAGCCCCCAGCACAGGAAGGACATGGAAGTGTGGGAGCAGATCCAGAGGAGGCCATGAAGATGCTGAGAGGGCTGCAGCAGCTGTGCTGTGAGGACAGGCTGAGAGAGTTGGGGCTCTGCAACCTGCAGAAGAGAAGGTTTCCAGGAGACCTTAGAGTAACCTTGCAGGATCTGAAGGGGGCTACAGGAAGGCTGGGGAGGGACTATTGACAAGGTCTTGCAATGCCAGGACAAGGGGCAATGAGTTTGAAGTGGCAGAGGGGAGATTGAAAGTGGATGTTAGGAGGAAGTTGTTTGGAGTGAGGGTGGTGAGACACTGGCACAGGTTGCCCAGGGAGGTTGTGGCTGCTCCCTGCCTGGAGATGTTCAAGACCAGGTTGGAGGAGGCCTTGAGTGAGCTGTGCTAGTGGGAGGTGTCCCTGCCTATGGCAGGGGGTTGGAACTAGATGATTTTGGAGGTCCCTTCCAACCTTACCGTTCTATGATTAACAGACTGAACCGTTAAGAGAGGAGGCAGTGCGCAGGAGCCTTATTGCCGCATTTTCCAGCTGCTGGGAAGTTAGATGCTGACATTAATTCCATAGGCTCATGATTTAGTGCTGGCTCACACCTGATGTTTTCTACGCACCCCCTGGCAACCATCAATTGCAGTGGAGGCTGGAATTTGTCTTGCTTTAGGTGAAACAAAGTGATATTTACTGAAATATTAAACATGAGAACAGATTGCAAAACCCCAGGCTAGACATCACGAGGAGCTTTGGAGACAACTTCAGGGCAATTTTTTTTTCTACTTTACTGCCTAAGTAGGGTAAGGTAAACATCTACCCCTTTATGAGCAAACACTGCTTTATAGAAACCCATAGGCAGGAGATATTTACTTACAAAAGAAAGTTAAAACCCCACAGAAGTGTGGTGTATATTACCTCTACCTTAACGAGAACTGGAGGATGTAGTTTTGGTTTACAGAATGAACTTACTTCCCACAAATTCTTTGAAAACACAGACTTGGCTTTAAATAAAACCAACTTGGGTCTAGCTGAATTGAGGTTGCAACCCTAAAATGTTTCCTAATGCTAATCTCAGGTATTGCCAGGGTGATAACTTCCTTCAGCTGAGATCAGTGAACAGTGAATAGGATTGCTGATCTTTCAGCCACCTTTTCTGAACATATATGCCATTTAAATCCTAGACTTAGGAAGAAGAGCAAAGATTTGTTAACTCAGAGAAGTATTTCCCAAAGACTGAGAGGTTTTGTTTGCTTTATTGTTCAGTTTGTGGGTTTGGAGGTTGGTTTGTTTGTTCTTCCTTTCTGTATATAATAATATTGCATTATTTTATCAAAAAGGGAGGAAACTCTTAAGACTAAGGAGTACCTCGAAGAAGTTACACTCATCATGAGTGACATTCCCAACCTTTTCTGTGTACCCTGACTTCCTGGGACCCTACAGTGCCTGCAAATGAGATGTGTAAGACCAACATATCGAATGGAGAATGCCTGAACTACATTTCCAGAAGTGTTTGCTTGAATTTGTTTCTCTGAGTTTCATTTTGGGTCTGATACAGGCAAAGAATCATAGAATAGTAATGTTGGAAGGGACCTCTAAGATCATCTAGTTCCAACCCCTATCACTGGAAGAGTAAGGTCATTATGCTGTTGTGCATGCCAAGGTCTTTACAGTGAGGTTGGTGAGACACTGGCACAGGTTACCCAGGTAGGTTATGGCTGCTCCCTGCCTAGAGGTGTTCAAGGTCAGGTTGGAGGAGGCCTTGAGTGACCTGTGCTAGTGGGAGGTGTCCTTGCCTATGGCAGGGGGTTGGAACTGGATGATCTTTGAGGTTCCTTCCAACCCTACCCTTTTTTGATTCTATGATTCTAATTCACTGAGGCTCTGTTGGTTGAAAGGGACAATCTCGTTGCTCCTTTCCTTTTAATACGGAACAGGCTGTTTGGATACAGGAGTTGGACTGGATGATTTCTGGAGATCTGTTCCAATCCTTATCCTTCTGTGACTCTATAATTCCCAGCAAGAATCTTGGTCTATGTTTCAGAACCAGGGCTGTAATCTGGTGCGGGTAGGGAGGTGGTGCAATTAAATTCAGTTTCTGGAGCATTGCTTCTACGGTGCAGTGGAGATCCAAAGTCGCCATGGAAAGGAGTCTCCAAGGCTGGCTCTTGGGGATATTTTACTGCACTGTTGTGATTGCAGCTGTAGCTTGGTCTGTAGCACTTCTTGTTCCCATTCTCTTTTTAGGTGACTGCAGTTCCTCCAGTGCTGGTCTTGTTTAGATACCACAGCTGCAAGTCAAGGGCAGGGTGCTGTGTGTGGAGCTGAAGCTATGTTTTCAGTTCAGCTCTGTGAGCCCCACCATTGATTAATTCCTATACCACTCAAGAATTATTTTTGCAGGTCATCCATTTTACACATCTCTATCTTGCTCTTTTTTTACTCCCCTCAGTGCGAATTGTTTTTATGGTCCCAAATCACCTGAAACAAGAGATGGCCTCAAATGGGCACAGTACCTCTACACTGCTGCCTGCTGTTGGGGCAGTTTCTAAGTGGATTCAAATGTCACAGTTCAACCTCTCTCTGCAGTAGCCACTGTGTGAAGTATGAAATTCAGGTGCTGTAAACTGATGAAAAGTTCAGATGAGGGCAGAAACAGACAGGATCTCAGCTTCACATCTCAGGTCCACTGAGAACTGACTCATGGTGCTTAATCTTTCACTCCTTGAGGTACTTCAGTTCCCTCTGGCCTCAACTGAAAGTGGAAAAGCTCAGAACAACACCACACCGACCTTGCAATGAACAATCTTCTCCACATCACCATAGTAGGTGTCTACAGCATCATTCCCTTCACATGGCTTCAGTCCTTTATGAAGTGACTTCATTATTATAGGAGATTAAATGAGAACAGGAGGTTTATCTAGCCTTATGGATTTAGATTCCTCTTTTCAGGATAAGAATTTAAGAATCCATCCCAAGTATACTTAGAATCCTTCATCTATAACTGTCAATCCAAGAATCCTCCAAAAGGAAGACCTACAGTACCATGAAAGACAAATGTAAGGGAGCAAAAAACTTTCTTCTGCTGTTACTTCAATACATGCATGCAGCATTTCAGTACATAAGAATGTGTAGCTAGAGATTTGTGTCTATTTCCCTCTCCCTCTTCAAGTCCTAATATGAAACATCCATTTTAACTGCTATGCATATTTTTAACTGTATATGTAATTTTAATATTAGAACTGCTATATATTTTGCTGTGTATTTGTTAGCTTGCAAATAGCATAAACCCAAATTCAAGAAAGCATTGGCAAGGCTGTTCCACATGATTTATTTTAATGTGTGACTATGTATATGCATATACTTGGGGGGAAAAAAAAATCAAACTCATAATTTTGATCAGTTCTTTATTCATCTCTCTTGAATACAGTGGTTCAGAACATTTGCCAAGGCTAAATTTAAAAGTAATCAATTTCTAGCATCATTTATGGTGCTCTCTATGTGTGCTGGTTTGAGGCTAATTGGAATAGTTTAATGAAAAAAAAATAGATTATAGGTTGTGAAAAGCAAACTGTGGTGGTGTCTGCTTCACTCATAGGCTTGCTGGGATGTATAAAAAAACAAGGACACAAATACAGATATGACAGAGAGTCTGTCTCTGGCAGCTGCTGTGTCTTCTGGGCTTTCTGCTGTGTAACCCAACTAATCACTTGGCTTCTAATTCCCCCTTGTCCATCCTCCAAACTCACCTTGCGCATAAGGTAGACCCTGGGGTAAGGTAGAGGGGTGGAAAGAAGGTGGAAGGGTGGTTGGGAGCCCCTCCTGGGGTCTCTGATTTCTGGGAGGGTGATTGTCTTTCTGTTGTACCTTGAATTTGTCTATTTCTATAACTATTTCTATAACTATTCCTGCATATTGTGTTAATAGCTGCTTGTTTATTGTGCTAAGCTGTAAATAGAGCTTCAGTCCTTAGCTTCCAGCTGCCTGAGTCTAGTCTGGGTGATTTTCATAGAGTGGGGGGGACAGGTAACTCCCAAACCATCACACTACGTCTTTGGAAAAGGGTAAAGGAGAGCCAGAGTCTCACCCCATGCACATAGAAGCCACAGCTCACACCAGAGAAGCTGCACACTTTGACTGGCAAGCAGAAGGCTTCCTGTTTGTGTAAATGTGAAAGGCTATTTCCCCAAAGAGTGAGAGGGAAATCCTGACTATTGACTGCTTAACTTGAAATGTCAGCTATCAGGAGCTAAGCAGAGTTAAACACCTAGTGCCTCAGATGCTGCATAAAGAGCTGTCATTTCAGCTGACTCCTATCTGCTTGCATTTTACAGAGTTCAATCATAAAAACAATTTAACTTTCTTTCCCCCTCTCCCCTAGTGTGTTTTTTTTGTTTTTTGTTTTTTGTTTTTTTTTTCATGTTAGGTAAATTAATCCTAAACCTGTTCTGTATATTCCAGTATTGACTTTCAAAAAATCAAGTAGTTACTATCATGCAGCTAAATGCCTGAGTGCTTGCACCTTTAGAACCTTCTATAACTTTACTGCCACTCATAAATGATGACTTTATTAATATTCCACAGCAAGCACCATAAAACAAAGTTTAGAATGATAACTTATTAAGAAAAAAAAAAAACCAAAACAATTAAAAGAGGAAGCATTTGAGATTAATAAATATAAATGAGTTCAGATGTGAATTTAAAATGTCTAAGCCACATTATTTGTATCCTGCTTGCCAAAAATAACAAATAAATGGATGAGATGTCAAGACACGGCAGCATGCTTTGATTTACTCATTGTACATAATTGACTTAGTTTTGTTCTCACAAAATGTTTGTTTTATGGCTTCTACTTCAGACACAACAAACATTTATTTTTTTCCCTAGAATTACATCTTTTTCACTTCTACCCAGCACTTTGATAAAAGATTTTACCTCTCCCTCTGGCCGTGCTGATGTAAATCTTGCTCTTGTGATTGCACCAGCAGTATCAATACAGTGAGATGGTCAGTTATGTGTGTGCAGTCCTGGGCTGCAGCAAGAGCAGTGTGGGTAGCAGGGCAAGGGGGGGGATTCTGCCTCTTTGCTCTGCTCTCCTCAGACCCCACCTGGAGTCCTGGGTGCAGTTCTGGAGCCCCCAGCACAGGAAGGACATGGAACTGTTGGAATGGGTCCAGAGGAGGCCACCAAGATGCTGAGAGGGCTGCAGCAGCTGTGCTGTGAGGACAGGCTGAGAGAGTTGGGGCTGTGCAGCCTGCAGAAGCTAAGACTTCCAGGAGACCTTACAGTAGCCTTCCAGGATCTGAAGGGGGCTGCAGGAAGGCTGGGGAGGGACTATTGACAAGGTCTGGGAATGCCAGGACAAGGGGCAATGGGTTTGAAGTGGCAGAGGGGAGATTGAAAGTGGATGTTAGGAGGAAGTTGTTTGGAGTGAGGGTGGTGAGACACTGGCACAGGTTGCCCAGGGAGGTTGTGGCTGCTCCCTGCCTGGAGGTGTTCAAGGCCAGTTCGGATGAGTCCTTGTGTGACCTGTGCTAGTGGGAGGTGTCCCTGCCTATGGCAGGGGCTTGGAACTGGATTAGCTTTGAGTTCCCTTTTAACGTTACCATTCTATGATTCTATGGTATTCCAAATCACAAATCCTAATTCCTTTCACTCAGTTTTGTCTTATACCAATGCTTGTGTGTATACTGAACTCAGAATCAGTGTGCTCTGGTGTTTTGGGGTTTTTTTTTGCTGTCTTCTGTTTTCCAAGTGGCTTCATGGAGTAGCTGAGGGAACAGGGATGCTGCATACCGAGGCTGAGATTACTAGAATCAGATTGTAAATCTCGTTAATTCCTTGTGATGTTTTTTAGCTTTCTGAAAGTAATTACTGTAGTGTAGTTATTAATGAAGGCAAATCCAACGTTAAAAAACAGCCAGCAGCCCAGTCTGTCTCAGCCATTCAGTGACAATATTTATTCACCTCTGATTGGTACTGTGGTGTTGACACAGAAATATCCTGTTTGCAGTCCTATATACAAAAATAATAATAACAAAAATCCTGTGTGGTGTGAGTTAGGCTGGAAATAAAGAATCATTCTCAGGCAAACAATGAATGTTGTTGAGATCTCTGCAAGCAATTTATAAAAGCATTTACCTTGCTTGGCTGTTGGAAGTGGATTTTGGTTCTTTGTCTTATCTGAGGCAGCAGCTGAAAAGGCAGCAAAGCCTCTCTGCAAGTACACAGGACACAACCTGGGGGTAGCCTAGAAGAGTTCTTGAGTAGTCAGAGCTATGGGTGAGAGCTGCGCTGTTGTCTGTCTTCTCTTGCTTCCCTCTTTCTTTGGCACATTGCTTACAGTGAAACCCAAGAAGTAATTTCTCTTCCCACTGTTTCTGTTATCTGGTGGGTTTTGTTTTGTTATTTTTCAGGGAGGTTTCTTTGTGGTGTTCTTAGGAGCATCATGTACTTGTTGCCAGTTACTCCCATCACAGTTTCTTTGAACCTCTTCAAGAGCAGAGTGGTTCAAAAGGACTATTGGGCTCCAGGGCAATTGGAGGATTTCAGCCCAGTGCTGGAGGGTGCAAAAGGGAAGTAGGTGGTGTTCAGGTATTGGATAGCCAATATGTAACTGGTGGTTATGGAAATCATAACCAACCTCCTGAGAACATAAAGGACTTTCTAAGACTTGGAGCAGCTAGGACAGGGAAAGGATACCAGTTAGCAGTACAGTGCTTGAGGTTTTTGTGCATGATCATTGACTCCTTGTTTCTTACCACAGAATCATAGGATGGTAAGGTAGGAAGGAACCTCAAAGATCATCCAGTTCCAACCCCCTGCCATAGGCAGGGACACCTCCCACTACTCCCTTACTGAGAGAAAGGCTGTGGCATACCTGTGTCTGTATTGCAGTCTTTGCTTTATGCTGGTTTTGTAACCCTGCAGATGAATAGCTCCTTGCAAAGGTGTTCAAAGGCCACTTGTGTTAGCTGGCAAGGTGAAGACCTCATCTGCTCACCTTCTCCATTGGCTATACCTTGGGGACTAACTCTTCTAGAGGCTCCAGGAGCTTGCAACACTTTACTGTGAGTGACCCTTTGTGATGCAAAAGTAGTTCTTTTCTCTCTCACAACAAGATGGGTAAAGTGATGT
>VWYK01046317.1:2234-16767 GCA_013399775.1 Semnornis frantzii | reverse complement strand
GGTTTGTCTCTATTGCTGTGTTTAACCTCCTCCCCCTTCCAACCTAGTTTAAAGCACTTTCTTATATTTAAGTGGAGTTTACAGCTTTTCCTCATCTTTTCTCAGAGAGCAAACTGGTTTTACAGCATGGTCAGTAACTGTTTTATTCTGCAGGGAAGAAAACATCCTCCCCACTGACAAGCCTATGGGACCATCATTGAAATATGCACTCCGTTTTTATGTCACTGCTACATACAAGTGTGCAGTGCTTGTATATCTAGATTGGCATTGCAGGGCTTATACTGCCCCTGCAAACTGAAAGATTGGTCTGCAAGTCGACAAAGAGCTGCTGCTATCTTATGTATCCTGGAACATGTTGCCCAGAGAAGTGGTGGAGTCTTTCACCTTGGAGATAGAAGCTGGGCAAGCGTAGTTCTGAGCAGCTGGTTCTCAATGGGTCCTCTTGAGCTGCAGGGTCAGACCAGCTGAACTCTAGAGGTGCCTGCCAACCTCAAATAGTCTGTGATTATATTATTTCTTATGGAGATGGAAGATGATTTTGGTTTTTGTCACTTCACATCCTCAGAAGAATAAACATGAATTTGAATAATTTTGCCACTCATCAATCAAATTAAATTATTTCAGTGTGATGATTAAGTCGTGAGTTTTGAATGTAGAGATACTTTAATATTTTCTGATTCTTTCAGTTAAGTGATGTAACTGACCTGAACAAGAAGTTGGAAGGTCAAGCAAGAAGAGTGCAAGCTCGTTTAGAGAATCTACAAGTAAGGTTTGTTCTTACATGCACCAGCTTTCCTTATAGATACCAATTGAAATGTAATTAATTGTTACATTTTATTGTAGAGGAAACATGAATTTTTAATGGTACAGAAGTCTAAGGATATATGTAAAGTGGTGCAACAAAGTAATCCTGTCAAGCAGGAAAAAGTAATGGCAACATCAAAAATTGCTAAGGTAAGAATTGGGCAAAATGAAGGATTCATGCAAAAAAAAGTAAGCAGTGGGATATTCTCCGTATCTTCTAGAGATTAGAAAATGCAACTTCAAATTTTATTTTATTAGTTACAGTAGGAAAAGATACAGGTTATATCAAGGGAGAACTGACAGTTAAGCATGTTGCTAAAATTTAGTCTATTGGATTTCGTATTGTTTACCTGTGTAGTAGATGTATGTATTTTTATTTATATGGTATGTTTTCCTCTTCTTGTCATCTTTCATCCGTCCATTAATACTGGGCCCAAGCCAACATCATAAAGTTCACCAGGGCCAAGTGTAAGGTCCTGCACCTGGGTCAGGTAAATCCCAAGCATGGATATAGACTGGGCAATGAGCGGCTTGAGCGCAGTCTTGAGGTGTAGGACTTGGGGGTGGCAGTTGGTGGAAAACTCAATGTGAGCCAGCAATGTGTGTTTGCAACCCAGAAGGCAAACTATGTCCTGGGTGTGCGACCAGCAGAACAAGGAAAGTCATTCTCCTCTTCTACTCTGCTCCTGTGAGACCTCACCTGAAGTGCTATGTCCAGTTCTGGTGCCCCCAGCATAAGAAGGACATGGAACTGCTAGAGCAGGTCCAGAGGAGGGCAACAAAGATGATCAGAGGAGTGGAGCACCTCCCCAGTGTGGACAGACTGAGAGAATTTGGGCTGTTCAGCGTGGAAAAAAGAAGCCTCTGGGGAGACCTTACAACACCCTTTCAGTATCTGAAAGGAGCATACTAGAAATCCATGAAGGGACTTTTTACAGGGGCTTGTAGTGATGGGATAAGGGGGAGTGGATTCACATTTGAGGAGGGCAGATTTACACAATATTAGGAAGAAATTCTTTATGGTAAGAGGGGATGCCAGAAGAGGTTGCCCAGGAAGGTCATGGAAACCCCTTACCTGGAGATGTTCAAGGCCAGGTTGGATGAGGCCTTGAGCAACCTGGTCTAGTGAAAGGTGTCCCTGCCCATGTCAGGGGGATTTGAACCAGATGATCTTTAAGGTCCCTTTGAACCAAAAACATTCTGTCTTTGACTGTTACACCCTGCTTACACTGTAACTGGCTTCTTTTGCTGTGTCAGAGCAAACCTTAAGCGTTACAACACTGTTCTTCTGAATAACACCAACTAAAAAGTAGTCAGAAGGATCACATACACATAAAGAATGTTATTTTTCTAAGCCGAAAGTAATTGCACTACTGTTGTTTTTTTGAAAAGTAGTCTTTGATGAGGAAAGGAGAATAAATGCAGTGTGCATGCACAGTTCCAAAATTATAATCTTGTTTTCTTTAAAAAGTCTCGATACACTACTTAAGTACTTTCCATCTCCGTGTTACTGTGTTTCGTAGTAAATCCTCCAGTAGTGCTCTGCCAACTCTCCCGACTGCTAATTATTTTCTCCAGAGGCTAAACTGTTAACTGGGAAAGAGATATTTCACACCATCCTACTTAATTAATCTGCATCTTATGCCTTAAAACTGTACTGATAATATATAGCCAACAGGACTGTTTACATAGGTTTTTGTGTACTTTGGTTGCAAGTGAAATACAGACAGTAGTTACAGTACTGAGTGAAGAGGGAAACAGTTATCTGAAGGTAGGTAGAAGAATTTAGGCAAGTGTTTGTGCAACCTGTCTTCAGGTACCTCTGGATATCTTTTGTAGAGTATTTCACTGCAGTGTAGTACAAGGAAACAATGACAATTTCATGAAGTCTTTGTTATTTTTCTAACAATGTTCATACCCAGTTAAATTTTAACATCAGAGGATTGTATGAAATAAGGCAAAGGGAGGTCTAGTGCATTGAAGTAAGAATTTCCATGTGCAAGGGACGTTAAAGGTTTGATTTCTCCTGTAAGTCATTTATCCAGAATTACAAAATGTAGTGTGTGTTTATGTGAAAATCTTTTCCCAGGACGTTTATAATCATTTGGCTAAGTACAAAATAAATTACATGCTTTTCACACTCAAAAAACATCACAAATAGTACCTGTTCTTCAACAGAGGGAAGTGAGGTGTGAGAGAGAGAAGCAATGCAGTGGTTTTTTTTGGCTCTGTAAGAAAGGCCTGACAAAAAATGGCTTAATGAAATGTCTGTTTTAATAAAAGAGAGTGAAAAGAGGAATATAGACAGCGAGTAAATCTTAAATCTCTTAAGATGCTGGGATCCTTGCATTCGTGCAGCATCAGAAAAAGCCTGAGTGGATTTTCCCAGGGCACACAGAGCAGGTCGTATCTGTGTAGAGAAGCTCCTACTTCTCTGGCCATTTCAAGCTGTTACATAGTTTTCTTGCAATAAAACAAGTCTGTTCACAAAGGACATTCAGAGTGGGACTTTAGACAAAATCAAGGCCAGGCAGGAGGCATGATTGCCAGTACCAAGTGGGAGCTGCCTGCAGTCTGACGTTAGCTGGTCAAATTTATCCTGCACAAGACAAACTGCGCAATTAATTGACCTATGTAGCAACACACAGGCTGCCCCAGCTTAGGTTAACTGTGGTGTGGATCTTGATGTACAGTCGTCTCCAGGTCACAATCACCACCTTCCACCCCTTCATCCATATTCAGTTTGCTTTTCCCAGAGTTCTAAATTACAGGTTATTTTACTAGCTTGCAGGCTTCTCAAACCTTGTACACTGGGTACAAGGCCCACCAGAGCACACACAGCTTGTTCAAGGTCACTGTTTCCTTGAACATCACATTTTCCACACAATCCTAATACAGTAACTTACTTCCCAAATATTATCAGGCATATGCTCATCACTCTTTAAATCACACCAAATATTTCAGAACTAATATACTCTCATATGTTTCAGTCCTTTATTATTTTGGTTTAGAAGAGTCATTGACTTGAATGCTGACATAGCTGATGTTGTTGGCTACTTTACAGCTACCACCGAATTCACAAGTTTATGAGCTCTTAACTTTTCTTATGGATTGGATCTCAGACCAGCATCTTAACAAAATAAAAACACAAGAAGGAGGAGAGGACAATCATAAACTTCTGGTTACCCAGACCTCCAAAAAAACCTGCACCCAGGAAAGGTGTATGAAGGTAAAAAAGTTTGGGTCGTTTTCTTACATTAATACATTTTCAGATTTTATGCAGGGAGAGGGTGCTTAAATGATTTCAAGAATACAATGTCAGGCTGTTTTTTTACATACTTTGAATACCATATTTAAAATCACTGTTAATAAGCAAGTCAGTGTTCATTCTGGCACTGAGATACAACAGAGTATTTGTCATTTGCAAAGTGTGTAGGTGGGTCACTTTTAATGAAAAATGTGATGCTCAGTCTTGACAGCTTCAGCATTTTCAAGTTGCTTCTGTCAGGTGATAATTTGAGTTTTATGTGTACATAATTCCTGTTCTGTAACAAGGTGAACACATCTAATTTAAAATACTTGAATACCTATATTAAAGTTTCAGTTTATGACTGATAAAATTGATACTATGCTATACTTGTAATGCTTTTTGTTTTCTTTCTGGCAATGCCATGGTTTGGGAATCAGTGGGGTGTTCAGAAAATCTTCTACTGTTTTTCTACATTATGTGAAAGGATTTGAAGCCATTTGGTTTGGATTTACTGAGATAGAGGTCACATGATGTGTCTCCACTTTAAAATTTAACAGAGGTTTACATTCAAAATCTGCATATATGTATACTTTTGTTACATAATTTTGTTTGTATTGCAAATATCCAGTGAGTATTTGCAATATTTCTATTAAACTGCAAGAGAAAGTAGGGAAGCAACTCAAGATGACAATATGAGCAAACAGTGTGCCCAGGTGGCCAAGAAAGCCAGCAGCATCCTGGCTTGTATTAGAAATGCTGTATCCAGCAGGAGTAGGGAAGTGTTTGGCCCCTTGTCCCACTCTAATGAGGCCACACCTCAAGTACTGTTTTCAGTTCTGAGTACCGAAAAACAAGAGAGATGTGGAGGTGTTGGAGCGTGTGCAGAGGAGGACAGCAAAGCTGTTGAAGGACCTCGAGAATAAATCTTATGAGGAGTGACCGAAGTAGCTGGGGCTGTTTAGTTTGAAAAATAGGAGGCTTAGGGGAGACCTCATCACTGTCTACAGCTACCTGAAAGGACATTGCGGAGAGGTTGGTGCTAGTCTCTTCTCACAGGTAAATAGTGATAGAACAAGAGGGAATGCTCTCAAACTGCAACTGGGTAGGTCTAGACTAGATGTTAGGAAAAAAATTTTCACAGGAAGAGTGACATGGGAATGGGCCAGGGAGGTGGTTAAATGCATCCCTGGATGCATTTAAAAGTCAATTGGATGTAGTGCTTAGGGATATAGTTTAGGGTGCACCTTGTAGAACAGGATTATCAGTTGGGCTTGGTGATCCCAAGGGTCTTTTCCAACCAGAATGTTTCTGTGTGATTCTGTGTGATTGTGTTTGATTTTTCACTTATAGTTATCTTCTGCAGTAATCTTATATACTGCATGTAATTTTGCTTTTGTATATTTTTTACAGCTCTTGCCTGTAGTTGCTGAGCAACTCCAGTGGATGCCATTTGTGAATCCCGAACTACACATGTCTGTCGTTAAATTTATTTACTGGTCTATAAGACAGCTAGACACTGGTATTCAGGTAAAACAAGTAGTCCTCTTGCAGTATGCTTTTTTAAAAAAATCTAAATTCACATAAGATACAGATTTTGTGTTTTAAATAAATATGAAAAGTAAATGTTTTCAGGTAGCGTTTATAAAAGAAACGTTACTGTCTATGCAAAGCATAAGTTCATTGTGTTTAGCACAGATAAATTATTTTTCAAGTTAATTTTGCATTTTTAATTGTGTTCATTGTGAAAACACATAGTTTTCATAAGTATGTGATCTCTGTCGTGGTGCCTGAGCATCTCAGAAATTATATTTTTATATATGTTTCTAAAAATTGCACTACAAAATGCAATAAATTTAGGTTCACTTTGTATATAAGATTTGTTGAAATTAATGGAAGTGTGTGGCAAAGCAGAGAAGGAATTTGATTTTTGTGTTCCCTGCACAGTGCCTAACTACCAGACATTCCTTACTCACTTTGACTAGACTGCTATAAGAAAATATTTAGCAGTATAATAAAAAAGACAACAGCTGTACTGCAAAGACTTTGTGTAATGCATAGTGTTGTCAGAAGTGCTTTTGCTAAAGCTAAAGCCAGGAAACTTTCTAAATATCTTGAATTTAAATTCAGTAGAATAATCAGGTGTTAATTTCAGTGCTAATAAGAAACTGTATTTTAAATAAACACATTGTGAAGTTTGATTCTGAAGTAGCATTTCTTTATGATGAAAAGCCTAAAAGGTTTTAAGAGCTCTGTGTTCTTTAAGGTTCATGTTTGATTCTATACATACTGATTCTATGAATACTTCTACAGGATATAACTTTAGGCAACCTTACTGTGCTGGTTTGAGCTAATTGGAATATTTTAATAGAGAAAATTATACTGTAGGCTGTGAAGGTAAAACAATGGTGATGTCTGCTTCACTCATAGGCTTGCTGCGATGTTTAGGTATAAGAAAACCAAAGCAAAGAAGATAAGAGGGTCTCTCGAGCTGGCAGTCTGGGTCACGGGGCACTTGCTTCTGGGGTCTTGGGCTAGTAGCTCCTCGGGCACAGCTTCTTGGGCTAGCAGCTCTGCCTTCTCCTCTCTGTTGACTAACTCCATTAACCACTTTTCTTCTAATCCCCCCTTCGACTGATTCTCCGAAACCTTGGGGTAAGGTGTGGGAGTGGGGAGAAGGTGGAAGGGTGGTTGGGAGCCCCTCCTGGGGTCTCTGGTTTCTGGGAGGATTGTTGTGTGTCTGTATTACCTTTACCTTGTATATTTCTGTAAATATTCCTGTATATAGTGTATATATTTGCTTGTATATTGTGCTAAGCTGTAAATATAGCTTCATCTTTTTTAACTTCCAGCCGGTTGAGAATCTAGTCTGGGTCATTTTACAAGTGTGGGGGGGCGGGGAACTCCCAAACCTTCACACTTGGCTGAAGCTAAGCTTGTTCTGGAACCAAAGACAGCTTAAATAATGTCAGCATATTAAGGGCCCTCACTAACTACTCCCATTATAAAGTATGCATTTGTAAGATGCCATGATAATGTTCACCTGCTTTTTGGAACAAAAAGTAGTGTCTTCTGTATAGGTTATATTCCAATAGATGGTTAAAACATCTGCTATTTAGTATTTAATTGGTAGGGAAATACATAAGAGGATATTAATGTGGTTTAGTATTTACACTGTGTGCATTGTTTGAAACAGCATGCAACAATGACATCAACAACGAGGAGACTTGGTGAAGATATTTTCAAAGGCGTAGTAAGTAAGGGAAATCCACATAGTTCTTCTGAAGAGTCTGCAGAGAGTAAATCAAAATCAGCAGCTTTCTTTAAGAGTTCCTCTATGCCTCTGAGGTTTCTGTCAACTTTAATTGTGCTTAAAACGGTGACACAAGGTGAGTTCTGATTTTTTAAATAATTACCTATCTATTCAGACATGTGCCTGGACAAAAATTATATCAGTGATACTGTGAATTCTATTATGCTTTAATGGTGGAAAGTGATTTTGCTTGAGTTTTATTACCTTGTGAAGCAAAATACACTGAAAACCAGTATGAGTCTAACTATCATTTTGCATGGGAATGTGTGTGTTTCTTTTCATAGGACTTCTTGTCAGGCAAATTAACATTTCTGAAGATTGGGAAAAGAACTGTTGGTAATTCTATCAGACTGTTAGTACAGCAATGATCTGTTACTGCGTAGAACATCCTTTATGGGTTGGAATGCCACAGCTAGTTGGCATTTCATAAACTGAAACAGCAGAGTTTGCACAACTCTAGAATTTCACCATTCTTTTTAAGCCAGTAGATTGTTTACCTATCCTGTGGAAAGCTGCCCTGCTGCAGTGTCAAGTATTTTTTTTCCTAACATAGCTATAACTGTGCTAAATTTATAGATAAATTTGATGCTTGTAGGTATTAGCAATGTATTTATAGCCATAGAGAGAAATCCACTGTGTACTGGAAAACAGGTATGGTCTGGAAATACTTAACATTGTCTTTAAAATTATGACAAAAATAGTCTGTTTCTTGTGAGGTCTGAATATTGAGCATACAATGAGAAGAGTCACGAACTCATATTTTTAAAAAGGCTTTCCTTCCTTATCCTTTTGACATAGAAACTGAGGTACACTTCTCTGTCAGAACCCAGAGAAGAAAAACCTTCAATCAGTATGATTTATAGAGGTATTTTAAAATGAACTTACAGATTAAATTTGGTCATTTCAAGAAATTAAGTTCTTACCTATTTCTAGTTTATATATGACTTATTTGAAAACCTCAACAGTAGTACATAATCTGAACTATGCTCGACGATTCTTAATTCATAAATCTGCAGATTTCATAGTTCATTCCAAAAGAATGTCTTGTTTTAATTTCTGTTATTAGCTTTATATTTTGATTTGTTTTAATTCAATAATGGCTTCAGTGAATGCTTTGAAGCAATTTTGTTCACCTATGCAAAAGAGTAGATCACCATAAAAGCAGCAGAGTTAATAGGTCCCCTCTGAATCCTAAGTGCAACATATTTGGCATGTATTATCAAATTGAGCTTCTGACTATATAAAGACTGGACTTTTTTTGTCTATTCATTTATTTAGAAAGAAAAATAATTAAAATTTCCAATATCCCTTTAAACAACGTAGTCCAGATGGCCTTGAATGCTTGTGGATTGTTGTATCTGAAATAGCTACATCATTTTAATTTAAGTTCATGCTTCTGCTTTTTGTTAACAATAAGATCCAGGGGTTGTTATGTAGAAGGGCATCAGAAATAAGCAACTTTTCCTTTTCAAGGTGAGATTTTTTCTATTTCCACTTTGCTCACAGAATTTTCCCACCTTTCACACTGGCAGATGTGTATAATAGTACTGTAAAACAGACTCTCTACCTAAAACCTATATAACTTTGTGTTGACAAAGAAACAGAGAAAGTTTGGTCTTCCCTGCCTCATGGGAGACAGAAGGTAGAGGTTTCAAGGTAGACACTATATGAGTTAATAAGAATCAGATTGTGTCTGGACAGGGTTAGAAAAAGCTGTGGAAAATTTATCTCAAAGAACAGAGTGTTCTCTCAGCTGATTCATTAGCTGCTGCTTTCAGTTATGAAGCCTTTTTTCCTCAGATAAGACATAGAGAACAAGAGGTGTGGCAGATCATTTCAGATAGAAAACACAAATTAGACACCATTAATAGCAGGTGTAAAAGGTGATTACTGCCTTCCTGCAGCAACCTAAGAGTACTGTGGATCTTCCGAGCTGAGATTTTCTGCATGAATGTTTTACAAGGATAGCACAAGAATGAATGTATATGTAATCCTTCTTCAAGGATATGATATTGTGATATTGAACACTTATTTTTCCTCTGCTCAAAGACATTTTAAAAGCACAGATCATTCTGATAGCAAATAATTATTGTTCCGTGAGGTTATGACTAATCAATCTAACCTGACTTCAGAAAAGGTCTTGCCGTGGGCAGGAGGTTGAGCTAGGTTCCAACCTAAATTATTCCATAAAATCATCCAGGTTGGGAGAGAGCTCCAAGATCATCCAGTCCAACCTATCACCCAGACCTATCCAATCAATTATAATTCTATTTGTGCTATCCTTTGTTCTCAGAATGGTTTGTATTTTAAAATGTCTCCTTTGCTGGTGACACAAAGATTACAGAACCGTTAATTTTGAAGGTAATCCAGAAAACTTCTGAATGTTAAGAGTCAGATGCTACCTACTTTGGCATCAGGTTTTTTTTCAATTTCTCATGAAATAAGTTATGAATCTTGGGCCATTTCTTAGCAGAGATCTGCCTCATAAAATTGCTGCAGTTTCTGGCACCCTAATTGACACTAAGCAGGAATGCCAAGGATTTTAAATCCATGAGTAACAAGCGATGTTCTTGTCCATGGAAGTCGTCCTTTCGCTTAGATAGTTCAGCATATTAATATGTCTTTGTGTTGAAATGACCTACCCTGACCTGCCCTGACATGATTAATAAACAAACAAAATATTTAAGCTGTTGGTGGGAACTATTTCAGTCAAAGTATTTTTGTGAATCATCATAATTGCTCTCAAATTGAGACTGACATTTCTAGAAATATTTAGTAAAAAGATGCAAAAGATTGCAATACAAAAAATAGTTCTTTCAGAACTGACCCTAAGCAGATGGTCACTCTTGATTAGAATTAATCAGTTTAGCAGCCGAAGTTACCTGTTTTTATGATCTGTTGTTAAACATATGTCGAATATCACCGTGTTTAAATTTTGACCACTCTGACCATGTGGCACTAAAGATTAGTGCTAAAGTAGCAGTACATTTGGTTTGAAACTGTCCCTGTTTCCATCAAAATACCAGTGTCCAGCAGATGGCACAGTAGTTAAACTTTTGCTGCAGGGTAAATTGTCTCCTTGTGCTTAAAAATTTCTGTACTCCAGATGATCAGTGCTATGCAAAGATACTGAGAAAATTTTGACATCAAGAAAATTAGAGCAGCTTGCTTAATCTACATTATTTGTTAATTTAGTGTACTCTGCAATGGAAGAGTATATAAAATGTGTGCACTAAACTGCAGCTTTCCATAGAAAGGAATGGGGAGTGGTTGCTCTTCTGAAAGTGATTGCTCTTATTCAGACAGATCAGCCCTTGGCTCCTTTAATAGAAGTTTCCTAGATATTGAAACCAACATTATCTATAACTATGCAAGCTTGTAATTTCTTTCCTCTTAAAGCAAAATATCAGAAGAGCTTTATTTTTTAATTTTTTTTTTTTTGCAATATGTAAGTTGTACTTAGTCTTTTTCTTAACTCGCAACAGATTGTTGTGGAATAAAAACAAGCGGACAACGTGTTTAAAAATTAATTGTAATACTTTCAGCTATTTAAATATATATCTGCAACAGTAACTCTCAGAGTATTGGTTCACATGTTGCTTAATGGAACTATGATTCTAGCAGTTTTATTGTCTATATTCTGATATGTTTCAGTGGACTATCTGGCTCAGGCGTTTGATTCCCTTCGCACGGACTTAAAGACAGATGAAGGAAAGGCCTTATTTTTGGAATACCAATGTATGCCTGTCATATTAAGTCACTTAAAAGTATCCAGTAGAGGTCTGCTTTCTAGTGCCCTTGATGGATTACTTCAGATGACCATGGAATCAGGTAAATTTGGGTAATAAAAAAAAACCTCTGAAAAAATCATCCTCCTGTACTCACTGTTGGTGAGGCCACACCATGAGTTTGTTTCTGGTTCAGGGCCCCTCACTATGGGAAGGATGTTGAGGTGCTCAAGTGTGTCCAGAGAAGGACAATGAGGCTCATGAGTGGCCTCTGGAGCACATGACCTACAGGGAGCATCTGCGGGAGATGGGGTTGTTTGCTCTGAAAAAGAGGAGATAAAGGGAGACCTTATCGCTCTCTGCAGCTACATGAAGGGAGGTTAGAGTGAGGAGGGGGCCAGCCTCTTCTTCTTGATGACAAACAACAGGACTAGAGGAAATGGTTACAAACTGCACCAAGGAAAGTTTGGGCTGGATATTAGGAAAGGCTTCTCAAATGGCTCCAGGCAGTGATGGAGTCACCATCCCTGGGGGCTTTCGAGCAGTGTGTGCACTTAGTGCTTAGGTACATGGGTTCAGTACTGGGTCGAGGGTTGGACTGGATGATCTTCAAGGTCTTTTCCAGATACATTCTGTGATTCTGTTTTCATTTCTTTCTAAGTTTCCTGGTAAAATGTCATTAAAAGACAAACTAGAAGATGGCAGTAAATATTGAAGGCTCTTTGTGTTAGATTAAAAGAGGAACTAATGATTAAATTTAAAGCTATATTAGTGTGCAACCTTAAATAGTTAGACGTTATAGGTTATATACTAAAATACTGTCATATTACCTGAAATGACAGCATCTGACCAAGAGAAGGCAGTCTAGACTTATATTTTTCCTGTGAGATGTGCAATCCTAAGCATTCCTTCAGTCTGCTGCAACAATACTTCCTAGGAGTATTCCAGTATTTTTGTTTTTGTTTAGAGCTGAAGTAGCTAGAAATTAAGTTGGAAAATAAGCCAGTACTTTACTTTTTTACAGATAGTCTTATATAACTTCATTTTTTAAGTTTAAATTTTTTTTTGTGGAAGACTTTTACAGATTCAAATTTTAGTTGTCCAAGCTGAAAGATGTGAATCAGATGTGACGGTTTGAGAGTTCCCCGCCCCCCCACACTTGTAAAATGACCCAGACTAGATCTCAGCTGGCTGGAAGTTAAGGGATGAAGCTATATTTACAGCTTAGCACAATATACAAGCAGATATATACACTATATACAGGAATATTTACAGAAATATACAAGGTAAAGGTAATACAGAAACACAACACCCCTCCCAGAAATCAGAGACCCCAGGAGGGGCTCCCAACCACCCTTCCACCTTCTCCCCACCCCTACACCTTACCCCAAGGTTTGCCTTATGCGCAAGGTGAGTTTGGAGGATCGGCCGGAGAGGAGGGAATTAGAAGAAAAGCAGTTAATGGAGTCATTCAGCAGAGAGGAGAAGCCAGAGCTACTAGAGAGCCTGAGAAGCTGTGCCCCGTGACACTGACTGACTTATCTTTTTGTTTTGTTTTCTTATTCCTAAACATCGCAGCAAGCCTATGAGTGAAGTAGACATCACCATTGTTTTCCTTCACAGCCTATAATATAATTTTTTCTATTAAAATACTCCAATTAACTCAAACCAACACACAGACGTGAAATAACTACTGTGCTACACTGCTTCTCCCTATCACTGCATGTATCTTTTGTTGTAGTAAACGATGAATAATAATGTTTTTGTACAGTACAGGCCTGTCCAAGGACCCTCACAGGTTCTCTTCCCTGTAAGAATTTTTTTTTTTTCTTCATGTTCCAGAAATGTAACCTTAATTTCCCTCCTGCATTAAGGAAGATTGCTTAAGCTGTTTTTATGAAGAAAGTGCCTGGTAGTCTGAGTATTTCTGTTGATTGGAATTATAACAAGAAAGTCTGCAGTACTGCTTAAGACCGCTGACTGATTTGGTTTTGCTGTGCACGGTTTCAAACTCTAGATCACTATCATTGCTTTTGGCTTCGCAGTGTATTTGGTATGATGCTTACAGGATCCAAGTTTCCATTGCAAGTTAATACAACATTGACAGTGCAGATAAGACTCCATTACTGAAAACACCGTGGCAAATGCAACAGTTGAGGTGCTGGTATCATCCTTGCCTATCTGCTTACAAGACCTTAATGGCAAATTAAAATTAATGGTCTTGCTGCTGTGCATGTTATTGGCACACAGCCTTTCATGCACCCCCTCTCCATTTCTGTTCAGAAGTTTCACATCAAGGATATGGGACAGTCCTGACACCACTCTTTTTGTGGGAAATAGTAGGGGACTGAAAGGTAATGTTCCTCAGTGCTTTTTTTGTCTAACTATGACTTCATTATTATGTTTATCAGTCCTGGCCAGCTGAGGATATACATTCATACACAGTATCTTCTACTGGTCTGATTGTCGCCTTCTGTTGTTTGATCTTTTTATCACAAGGAATAGAAGTATCAGCATGTAGATTTGAGGAGTGATTACTTCTAGAGCAATTTAGGTATCTGAGAAAGCTTTCTAGATCATGAGGTGGTCCAAAGGATGCCTTCAAGGCATTTAAAAATCTGAAAAAACTCATGAAGTTTCCACCTGGAAACTGTGGCCAAAAAGCCAAATAGCATGTTCAATGTTCTGTGCTCTTATTTACCTAGTAAGCTAGGAATAACATTTGACAAATAATTTTTGGTAATAGAACTGCAGCAGCATTTTTTTTAACACTTCTTTTTGGGGCTTGCTTTGTGCTAGTCACATCTCATTGCTACTATTTGGGAAATATTAAAGCAAAAAGGATCACTTGAAATAAGTCTGTTTTAAAAAACCCAAAAGCTAATTAAAAGAAAGGAAAAGGACAGCAAACCAGAATTTCTTTGACAAAAGCTACTTCTCTGTCATTTTCAAAATGTGTGTTGGCAGTCACCATTTTTGTCTGTCAGGGTAATGTTGACTTCAATAAAACAAGTTGTCTATTTTAAAAAGACTTTCACAGAATAGTGGGGAAAAGTGAAATCTAAATGGTGAAAGGCAGCTGATAGACCAAANTCTAAATGGTGAAAGGCAGCTGATAGCCAGAATTTCTGTGTATCGTGCCGCCTCATATTCAGTGTGCCCGCACATGTTCTTGAAGGTTTGGTCACATCCATGCCCTTAAGGCTGTGGCTGGTGGAAGGTAACTATCAAAGCTGAAGTTCAAGTGATAAAAAATACTTTAATTAAAGATCAGTGCCTCTTTGCTTCAAAGGCTAATTAAACTCATTTGCTCATTGAGAATTTGGAGCTTGTCTGTGTTGTGAGCTTATGTATTCCACTGAGGGAAGAAGTAGATGTCAGGGTCTTTTTCCACTGCAGAACCTTGTGTCAAGTACAAAGGAGGAATCACAGGCTGCCACA
>VWYK01046303.1:5376-18406 GCA_013399775.1 Semnornis frantzii | reverse complement strand
AAAAAAAAAAAAAGGGGTTGCTGTCTCTTTAATTTTGCAGGATGTAAAGAAAAGCCAAAAAACCACACACACACACAAATCACCAAAAAAAACCCAAACCGGAAACAACCCAGAGGAAAACCTCAGAAGCCTGTAGGAGAAATTCTGGTTGCTGGTAGCAGTGACACATAAAGAGTTTGCCAAGGGAATGCAAAGTTGTAAACTGAAATTCCTAAGAACCAATAATAAACTCCATGCGACCAGGGGCTATGAATGAGAGTAAGGAATATAGTCAGGCTGCCTGGGCTCTCCTCAAACCATCAGTACTGGGCAGTGCCCATTTTATTTTTTTCAGCCCCTTGCCTCATTTGCTGCTCACCTGGTGCCAGCGAGGAGGACTGCATCTCCTGACCACTCACAGGTGGTGCTGTATGATTGAAAGCTGCGTTGTAGTAAGTGTTACAATTCTGTACAGCCTAACACTGCAGAGTGCTGACAGGTTTGTTACGGGGTCCTGTGTGCGTTTGTTCTTGCAGCAGAGTCTGGTTTTAGTCTTTCCTCTTCAGCTTTCAGCTCTGGGAGGATTTCAGCTGCTGGGAACGTTGCTGTGACTCTGCCCAGGCGAGGAGCATGCTGTTTGTTGTATTCTTTCTGCTGGCATGATTTTCTTCTCTGAAACTTGGGGGGTTGCCCCCAGTTTGGAAGCTCTCTTTCAGGTAGTATGAGCAGCTGAGGGAATAATGCATTTGTTTATGTGCAGCTTGCTTTAGGTTTGGTTATTTTAAGGCAATAGTGACATCAGTCATGAGAAGTTCTGCTAGTTCCAGAGTGCCAGTTAGGCTGTCAAAATGTATGGGCATATTTGCTGTGGAGCCACCTGTTAAGCACAGGTTTCTGTGGTGTCACTTGAGTATCCTACATACTTCAGGCAGGTAGGTACAAAGTACTTGCAGCTCTCATTGAAACACAAATGCCAGCTTTGCTTTTTCTTAATCAGTAAATACATTTTTCTAATTAGATTTTTTTTTTTCTATCTCTCTTTGGTAATTGTTAGGTCCTTAACATTGTTCTGCTTTGTGGTTCCTGAAACATTTGGGCCACCTTTAAAACCAGGCTGTTACTACACAGCTCTTTTTATCCATTAAGGCCCATAAAGGTCCTGATTGAACCTCACTTCATCATCTACTTCTTACAGCCTCCAGAAGACTTTTTACTGGATGCTTAGCCACTGCTTAAACAGTCTCATGATCATCTCTAGCACAGCATTTTCATCCTTTCTGTATTTGTACTGAACGAGTCTAGCTTAAAATACTCTTGTATTGTCTTAGCTGCATTCAAGTTGACACATCCTCTAGAAGAGCCCCCATATGCACCTTAAAATGTACGTGCTTGTTACTATGGTGATGGGAAGGAATCGTGCATGTTAACAGCCCCGCCTGAGGTGGTGCAGGCTCTGCAGAAATCAGTTCAGCATTTTTACCTTGGGTCACTGAAAATCGAGTCTGTGACCATACCTCCACCCCAACCTCTCAGCTACAGGCAGGCTGAGGCAATCTTGTTACAGAGATTATGTTTTCAGGTGGTTTGGGAGAGCAAAGAGGACTTTTTGGAAATTATTTCAGAAGCAGCTGAAGTAGCGTTGCCTTATGTGCTTTCAAGTATCTCATGTCATGTACTTAAGAGTGCTTTTCAGGCTGTAAAGGAAATGCTTGTGCAAGCATGTTGTGTGTTTGTCACTGACACAAAACCAGGGTTGGTTTGTTGGGGGTTTTTTGGGACTCCCTGGGTTGATGGCTCAGGAATTCACTACCTGTCATTTCTGCTTTGGCTACCTGCAGGGCTTGCAGAGAGAGTCTATGTCCACATTCATTGCCCTGAAGTAGAAAACGCAAGCTCCTCCTCATTTAGGAGTTGAATTCTGGAACCACAACAGGTCTATTCAAGGAAGCTATCTCAGAACAAGACATGAATTTAGAGTGCTGTAGTTTAGTATGGTGTAATTTCCTGTGGGGCCTTTGATTCTTCTTCTGGAGTAAGTTGTGGTTAACTAGGGGGAAACTGATAAGCTCAGCTGGCTAATTTCAGAAGCGTTTCAGGTTCTCATCTCTTTCCTTCTCTGCTGTACCTTCTTAAACCCCTCATTTCCTTGAGTTAGTTACTTGAGTTTGGTTTGGTTTTCCTGCTGAAAGTGCCATATTCTCCTGTGTTTCTAGGTGTGCTGACTTGTGGAGAGATCCATCCTTGTAGGTTTTGGGTTGTTTCTAGAATTTTAAGAAGTGTTTTTCCTGAGCATTTCTCTGTGTTAGTGTTCTCATGCAGCTTGTCCTGAAAACCTCCTCTGGAAAATCCAATACTGTTTAGTGTCTCTTGGAGACATTTTGGCTGGCCCACTGAATGCTGTTACAGGTCTTAATATCAGGGATTTAGCCTTGAGCAATGCTAGCAAGGAGCCTGTTTGCCACTCTGGGACAGCAGAAACATAACCCAAATAAAAACGTGTGCTTCCTTTGCTGTAGAAAGACAGAATGCCTCCCACAGGCTACAAGTTTATCCTCCTTTCAGCAGTGACAGAAGACAGCATTGCAGAGATGTTTGAAAATCAATGTTGAGTGACTTCTCCACTAGAGAAAATTCAGCTTTGTTGGATGCCTGTGAACAAATTTTCCTGAAGTAGAACTGCAGTTAAATGTATTTTTTTTTTCTTTGCTAAGCAAAAACAAACTGTATGAATTAAACACATGGAATAACTGGAAATAAGTTGACCAGTTCAGTTATTTTAGCTGTATTTTGTAGGCCTGAGCAGCTACAGGGAGGTGCAGGATTTTTTTTTTTGTCTTCTGGCATACCTGTGCTGTGTGACCTTGATCCTCACAACTGAAGCTCAGTGACTGAAGTAAGAGCTTATAGTTAAGCTTTAAGGTCCAAACATTCCTTGAGCTGGAGGGTGCAAACAGAGAGCTTTGGTCATTGTAGCATCCAAAATAAAGCTTGATGCCCCAAGTCTTTGCTGTGGGCTTCAGGACAGGATCATTTCAGCAGGAAAATTGCAAGGTATGGTAATTAAATTTCATATGGCAAAGGAGGCAACAGTTGTCACTTCTCAAGGACAAGAGTCATTCTGGGCAGCACTTCTGAAGGTTGCTTCATGCTTTGTTTCCAAGGCAATCACAAGCAGCTAGTGCAGGAGCTGTGGTATCCTACATGAGAAAGCAGATGCTGTCTGCAGCTTTTGTTGTCTGTTTTAGGGTTAGCTGTTTTTACAGTGGAGAAAACAAATCTCAATGTAACTGGGAAATGAGGGTTATGATCTGGGGTGCATTTGGTGAGGGGTTTTTTGCACTTCTGGTATTTGCTGAGACATAGTCCCTTCTTTGGTCTCTGTAAATGGTCTATTAGATTCTTGAGAACTGCAGTCTTAACAGTGAAACTGAAAGATGTGGTGTTCTCCAAAGAACTATTTTTGCCTTCCTCCACAGTGAATTCTTTATATAGCTCAGCAAATAATTTTGTCAGGATTTGCTTCTGGTTGGATTTGGGATATGTCCTTTGGCAAAACCAACACTGGTGAAAAGGTAGGAAGTTTTCTTGGTCTGACCCTTGCTTTGTACATTATTCTGGTAGATCACAAGAAGCTCAGACTGATACTTGTCAAGGTTTAAATAGCCAGGTAGCCTTTAAATTCCATAGAGAGCTCTGGTATCTGACAGCAGAAGCAGGGATGATTATGTATCACTTCTGTCTATTTTTTTTTTTTACAGTTTGTTTTTTCCTAATGATAAAATTTCTGCTCATTCATCTTCAGTCTCTGGAGTTCCATTAGATACCATTTCCTTGGCAAGGGAAATACTGTGTCTGTGGTTTATTCACTTCAATACCGAGCCTTGCAGCAGCAGCATGTGGTTGCTGAGGCTGCTACTAAGTGAGGATCTAAGATCTGCACAAATGAAGTTGAATTCAGTATTAATGATGATGTTTGGGCTTGCATGAAATTATCTGTCTGTCCTCTGTGAAGGTCTGAGGGTTGATATGCTTCTGTAAAACTGTGCAGGAAAGACTACTGCCAGGCAAATATTCCTAATTCTGTAGGTGGTTTAAGAGATGGGAATTTGAGCTGCTGCTTAAATGCCCTCTCCCCTCAATGGACTGGAGTTTCATAGTGCTACCTGCTATGGTTTGATGGGTTGTGATGGACTATTGGTAGAATTTGAAGTAGTTAACTCTTCAGCATGGGTTTGGTGTTGGTTTTGGGGTGTTGTTTTTTGGGGTTTTTTTCAGATCCTTTTAGTCAGCCTGTGAAGTATTTCAGAACAAGCTCAAGTTGCATGAGCACACAAGCCATTGAAAATAAAAACAGGGACAAAAAATAGTTCCATTAATACCCAATACCTACAAATCCAGTTTGACCTAATATACAGCACTGCTGCTGCCATTTTGACACACAAAATAACTTTGTGTAGTTAATAGCCACCTCTTAAAGCATCTAAAGCAAATTTACACTTGAGAGCAGTTAATGAGGGAGAGTAGGAGTAGATTTATTTAAAAATCCACTGAACTGCTCACTTGTTTGCTTTTTAATGGTAAAACAGATCTGTGGTTTGAAGTGGTTTGGGGAAGTTTTTGTGACAGATGGTTCAGAACTACTTGAAAAGTACAAAGGGGTCAGCTGCAGTTTCTCCTTTCTGGGAGTTTGCAACTCTCCCTTTGAAGATGTTTGAAAAACTTGGTAACTGAGCTGCTGAAGATCTTTTTAGAGATGCAATTCAGACTGCACAAAGTGTGCTGAGGACATCACAAATTAATAATAATTCAGTACTGTGTTTGATTATCTAATGCTACTGTTGCCTTAAGATATTAATGCTTTACATAAGAATTACCATAAAGTGTCTCATAAAATTTCTCCTTCACATCCTGCCTCTGACTCTTCCACTTGCTCTACTTGGTTAAATTCCACATGCATCTGTTTCTTCATCAGGAAGTGTGAACTGAACTGAAATGTGTTATTTCTTTCTTGATTCTTTGGTGGAAAGCTTTACCATGTGACTATTTGATAGGACTTCATTTTGCCTTAGCAGTGATTTAGTTTTGGATGCTTTCTCTGTTCTTAATACAAGAACTGCATTTTCAGGTGTTCAAAAGATGAAGCTAAATGAGGATTTCTGTGCCAGGTGATAAATTTTTAACTGTTTGGTATAGTTTGCTGTTCATGTTTGCACGTTGTGACTTGAAATGGCTCTGTCCTAGGCTGCATCTAAAGGAGCAGCGTGGGCAGCAGGGCAAGAGAGGGGATTCTGCCCCTTGGCTCTGCTCTGCTCAGACCTCACCTCCAATCCTGCCTCCAGTGCTGGTGCTCCCAGCAGAAGGAGGACACAGCTGCTGGAGAGAGTCCAGAGGAGGCCGCAAAGATGATCTGAGGGCTGGAGCAGCTCTGCCATGAGGACAGGCTGAGGGTGTTTAGCCTGGAGAAGAGAAGGTTGCAGGGAGACCTCAGAACTGCCTTCCAGTACCCCAGAAAGGGAGCTTCCAGGAAGGCTTTTCATCAGGATGTCTAGAGACAGGATGGGGGGGGAGTGATTTGAAGCTGAGGGAGAGTAGGTTCAGACTGGAGCTGAGGAAGAAGTTCTTCAAAGTGAAGATGATGAGACTCTGGAACAGGCTGCTCAGGGAGGCTGTGGCTGCCTGCTGCCTGGGGGTGTTGAAGGCCAGGCTGGATGAGGCCTTGAGCAGCTGAGTCTGGTTGAGAGGTGTCCCTGCCCATGGTGGGGAGGTTGGAGCAGATGAGCTCTGAGATTCCTTCCAACCTGAACCATCCTGTGATTAATACCTAAGCAGAGTGTTGCAGAACACTGTGGGCTGCATGGGTATTTCTTTTCTTGAAACAGTTTGTCTCTCAAGAACTATGTGAAGGAAATGAGCTGGAATAGTGAGCATGGCATTCCAGGGAGAAAGGTAACAATTTAATTTTGTTAGGAATTGCATTGAACTTATGGTCGTGCCTGTGTCAATTGCTTGCTTTCTGATGCTGAAGCAGAAGGAGAAAGGGCATTAAAAGGTGGTGCTGCTCTTGGGCTTTGGCCAGGGACCTCATGGAGTGGGGAGGGGATTGCCTTTAATCTCCCTTCAGCCATGGCAGGCTCATTTATTACTTAGAAGGTGCCTTCTTTAAGAGATGCTGATTTACACGAGATATATCTGAGGTGCAAACAAAAGAGTTCCTTGATTATAAGTTAGGTAAATACTTCAAAATTCCTCTGTGTTCCATTTTCCTGTAGGTCTATTTGTCATGTTTTGTGCACAAAACAAAATGTGCTTAATAGAAATCAGTTGAAGCAGGAATTACAAACACTAAATGTGAAGTCATGTGGCTCTGAGAGAGCTGCTGAGTATTTTAAATTACTTCTTTTCCTCCCATTGTTAATGTGATTCTACTCCTCTACTGTGCTGTTGTGAGACCCTATCTGGAGCACTGTGTCCAGTTGTGGTGCCCCCAGCATAAGAAGGACATTAAACTGCTGGAGAAGGTCCAGAGGAGGGCAATGGACATGATCAAAAGGCTGCAGTACCTCCCCTGTGGGCACAGGTTGAGCTGGAGAAGAGAATGTTCTGGGGAGTCCTAATAGCAGTCTTCCAGGAAGGGGGCTACAGGAGAGCTGAGCAGGGACTTTTTACAAGGTCTTGGAGTCATAGGACAAGACAAAATGGATTGAAGCTTGAGGAGGGGAGATTTAGGCTAGAGATGAGGAAGAAATTCTCCCCACAGAAAGGCTGATGAGACACTAGACGAGGTTGCTGAGGGAGGTTGGGGATGCTCTCTCCCTGGAGGTGTTCAAGGCCAGATTGGATGATGCCTTGAGCCATCCGGTGTAGTGGAAGGTGTCCCTGACCCAGGGCAGGGGGGGTTGGAATGGATGATCATTAAGGTCCCTTCCAACCCAAACCATTCTATGAACCTATGAATTTCTTAGAAGTGAACTACAGCAGGGCTGTTCTTGTTGCATGCATCACTTTCTCAACTGTGAAATCCTGATGATGTATCATCAGTGAACTGTCTTGTTTTGTCAAGCTTGGATTAGAGAGATGAAGGTATTGGATGAAAATGAGACAGAGTTGAATGGAAGGGCAAAAGCAAACCTGCTGTGTTACCTCTATCTACACAATATAGTAAGTTGTTTTTTTTTCCCCCATTATTAGAGGAGAGCCTTCTGCTAAGCCAGGCCTGCTGTTTCAGCTGGGGCTGGCAAAAGCAGCAGTGATCTACTCCATTCTTCTAACTCTAAATGGCACTGACAGCTACCAAAGTTCCCTCAGCCTTCTCCTTGGTAGAAGTTAAAATGAAAGGCAATAGAGGCAGTATGACAATGCTGAAAAGATCAAGACTGACAAGGAGAGAAATCTAAGGCCTAGTTTTAGGTATGCATTTAAAAGTCAATTAGGCAAACTACTGGCATTAAACTTCTAAAATAATTCCAGATGCTTGTCTTGCTGTTTGAAAGCTCTTTTTAGTAGCAGATTTTTAAGATTTTTTTTTTTTTCCCATTGAGGTACAGTGAACATTAGAATCCTTTATTAAGACTGCTTCTCATTTTGAGTTATTGTCCTGTCACCCAGTGCATTGACTTCTGGAAAAACACCTAGTAAACTTCCCAGCCTAACTGATGGACTGCTTGGTAGTGTTGGAGGCTACAGATTTGTGTAAGAATTGCTTCCAGTCCTACCAGTGGTATCCATGGCAGTAGCAAGAAAGCATTTGTAGGCAATTTTTATCAACTTGACTTGTTAGCTTTCTTACTGAAAGTCTAAAGGAAATGCAAAGAGAAGTTGAAATGTCTCTTTGGGCTATGCATCTGCCACTCTTCCTATGAAGAATGACAGGCTTCACCAGAATGCCTGCCTCTTAAGGCACAGGACCATGGTGCTGGAACACATTAGAGCAACCTTATTTATGTTCTGCCAAAAGCAATTATCCTGCAAGACTTATAAATATGTGTTAGCTTTTTTGTGCCTGATAAACTCTGCACAGACTTCCACAGAGATCTGTAGGTCTGCTCAGAGTGATAGATTTAAATTTTTGCAGGACTGAAGCCCAAATGCTTGCATAAGAAGATGTTTCTAGTTGCAGGCATGTGCTGATTATTCAGCAGCGTGGCAGAAGTGTTTCTTTGCAATTAGCCTATTAAAATTAGGGTTGTTATTATGCCAAGGTAAAGAGTTTTTACATGTAATGGTATTTGATAAGACTCGTTTTAAGAAACCTGTTTTGCTCCACCACTATTTTTTTTCCAAGCTCCCAAGGGCTTTTTTTATTCTTCAGCTGGAGAAGGCTCTGGGGAGACCTAATATTAGTCTTCCAGTACCTGAAAAGAGTCTGCAAGAGAGCTGGGCAGGGACTTTTTACAAGGACTTGGAGTGATAGGACAAGACAGAATGGATTGAAGTTTGAGGAGGGGAGATTTAGACTGCAGATTAGGAAGAAATTCTCCCCACAGAAAGACTGGTGAGACACTGAAAGAGGTTGCTTAGGGAGGTTGGGGATGCTCTCTCCTTGGAGGTGTTCAAGGCCAGATTGGATGATGCCTTGAGCAATCTGAGCTAGTGAGAGGTGTGCCTGGCTTATGGCAGGGGCATTGGAAATGGATGATCCTTGAAGTGCCTTCCAACCCTGACAATTCCATGATTTTTATTATTTTATTTTTATTTTACTTTTTTTATTTAATGATAATATTCTGTGTATCTGTGAGCCCTGTTTTTAATTCCTCTGAATCCTTTACTTTCCTCCCCAGCCATGATTTCTTACTCTGTAACAAAGTGTCTCCGGTTAGCTACTTCTAAGCCCTAAAAGTGGCCTCATTCTGTGCTGTGCCTTTTCGTCCCCCTGTGCCAGAAAATGAGCTGCAGTGTTTGAGGGGAAGGCTGTGCTTTGGCTCTTGGCTACCAAATGGAGCAGCTCTTCTCTTGGCCCCACAGCTGCTGTTGGTGTTTCATTCTGCAATGCAAGAGGATGGGCAAGTCACCGTTCTCAGGCGAGACAAAAATATAACTCCATTAGTCAGCTGGCGTGGGCTGCTGAAGCAGAAATGCAGGCAGCATTTTCTCCTGGTGGAGAAAAAAATCCATCACATCCTATTAAAGCTGCCATTAGCTGACTAGGAGGGGATGTACATTTCCTGAATCCACCATTGCCTGTTCCCCTTCCTTTGATGGCTGTCTGCTTTAAAACTTGTAATTTAGTCATGACTGTTATAAGCTCGTGTTACATCTCTGGGGTTAAATCTTGTCTGCCAGATACTCTGTCTGAGAAAAGCCCTTTTAAGAAATAATGGTGCTTGACACTAACTGAACCTTAAATTATGGTGGTGTGAATTAGAGAACCTTCTTCCTAAACAGGTTCTGTCTGTATCACCCCGTGTGGCACTTCTATACTTTACTATTTTCATATCTAGACTATTTAGTATTTTATCAAACTCTTTGCTGTTAAACACAGGTTCCAAAGCTTATTTCAAAGATAGATTTTTTTTTTTTGGGGGGGGGGGGGGGGGATGATTTCTGTTATGTTTTTTTTGTTGGTTTTGTTTGTGTGTGTGTTTGTTTCGTTGTTTTCTTTTGGGTTTCTGGGGTGGTTTTTGTTTTGTGGGTTTTTAGGTGTTCTGTTTGTTGTTTTATTTTTCACAGTTGTCTTTTGATAGTTGAAAATGTGATGGCCTAGTGGCATCTTGGACATCCTCTTCCTGGTATTCATTGTAAGGTTTAAGTGATAAAGAGTTATAACCCTTCAACCTTTTCACATTTACCATTTGAACCCTTAAGGTTTCGAGGTGTTTCATGCAGTCCTAGCATAAAACACAACCAAGAAAACACAAAAGTGCCTTCTTTCAGAGCTGTTTATCTGCAAAAAGATAATTGTTATTCTAAAAGTGGCAATTTTTGGTCATGCCTAGAGCAGGGCTTCAGTAAAGGATAACTTTTTCTTTCTGAGGCACACAGAGATGTGGTCAGATTTCCTCTTAGTTGGTGCATAGAGATCTTGTCAAAAATCTCTTGACTACCTCATCCCTTATTTCTTTAAATGCTTATGTCCTTTTTTTTACTGAAGTATGAACAGAGAGAAATATTCAGATCTCTTCAGTGGAGGGGGTAAGTAACCTTACTGTGAGGACCTAATGGTTCTTCACGAGAACATTTTTGGTATTAGTATGTCAAATGTCATGCATCTGTGATTGTGGATGACAGGTTCATTAACACCTGTAAATTAAAGACAGAGTGTTATTCAGTCTTACCCTGTAAAGCCTGTCTCCATGGTGTGTACAGTATTAAAGTTGAATTAAGAAATGATGCAGTGGCAAACTGTAGTCTAGCTGTGGGTTCTTCACTTTGGAGAAGACTTTGAGGAGACCTTATTGTGGCCTTCCAGTATCTGAAGGGGGCTACAAGAAAGCTGGGGAGGGACTTTTTGGGGTGTCAGGTAGTGATGGGACTGAGGAGAATGCATCCAAGCTAGAGGAGGGCAGATTTAGATTAGACCTTAGGAAGAAGTCCTTCACCATGAGAGTGATGAGACACTGGCACAGGTTGTCCAGGGAGGTGGTGGGAGCCTCATCCCTGGAAGTTTTGTAGGCCAGGCTGGATGTGGCTCTGGGCAACCTGATCTGGTGTGAGGTGTCCCTGCCCATGGCATGGAGGTTGGAACTGGATGATCCTTGAGGTGCCTTCCAACCCTGACAATTCTGTGATTTTTACTATATTACTTTATTTCTGTTTTAATGTAAGCAGATGCTGGAGAGATTTCTAACTAGTTGGCAGGTTTTTTGTGGTATTTTTCATGTTTCTTTTGGGCAGGTCCTGCTGCTTTCAGTTTGCTCCCTTCTCCCTCTCATACACTTGCTGTTTCTCAATAAGCTGCCTAAAGAAATTCAGAAGGTAGCAGTGAACAGTAAAGTTAGGAGGAGGAAATTGACTTACTGTGTTATTGTTCAGGTGTCCTTTAGTTAATGATGCTGCTGGCTGAATTAAACCAAAAGGTAAAACTGACCCAGCTCCAGCTGAGGGAGCTGGTCGATGCAGATGTGGATGCCTCACAGGCAGCTCCTGCAACAGGACATTTGGGCTCTTCAATACAATCCCTGTGTGAACACAGCCATAAACCTGGTGATCAGTCATAGAAGACCAGAAAAGGTTTTCTGGAAGGATGGAGAAGTGGAAGGAATGTGCCCAGCTGACCAAGAATGCCAACACCATTGTGGTCTGGATCAGCAGTAGTCTGACCATCAGGACCTGAGTGGTGATGGTGCCCCTGTACTGGGAGCTGGTGGTGCCACACCTCAAATATTCAGCTCAAGTTTGGGCCTCTCACTCCAAGAAAGATGTTGAGATGCTGAAGCATGTCCAGGGAAGGGCAATGAAGCTGGTAAAGGGTCTGGAGAACAGGGCTGGGGAGGAACAGCTGAGGGAACTGAAACTGTTCAACCTGGAGAAAAGGAGACTCAAGGGAGACATTCTGGCTCTCTACAGCTCCCTGAAAAGAGGTTGGAGCCAGGTGGAGGTTGGTCTCTTCTCCCAAGGAACAAGTGATAGGACAAGAGAAACTGACCTTAAGTTGTGCCAGGGGAGGTTTAGGTTGGACGTGAGGAACAAGTTCTTCCCTGAAAGGGTTGTAAAGCCTTTAGGCTGCTCAGTGAGGTCCCCATCTCTGGACAGATGAAAAAAGCTGTGTAGAGGTTGTACTGAGGGACATGGGTTAAGGGTGACCTGGTAATGCTGGATTAATGGTTGGACTTGGTGGTCTTAAAGGTCCTTTCCAACCAAAAAAAAAAAACCTAAAGACAGAGAGAGAAAAACACTTGGTCCTTGCCTGTTCCTGTGACTTCCTTAAAACTAGGTATGGAAATGTAGGCAAAATTTCTAACTATTTCTACTATTTTACTCAAAGACTTGGTTACTGAGCTAAAAGATGTTGTAAAATGCAGTAATTGTTTTTCAGGATTGAACATAATATCTCTCTGAAAATATGGTTTAACTTTTCAGAGAGGGAAATGCAGAGCTGCAGTGTATTTGGTCAGACAGTCCTGCTGAAGAGCTAAACACAACTTCACATACCTAAAGGCTGGGCCTGGGTGAGAAACTTCCCTACTGACTGAGAGTGCATAGTGGAATTTCTCCTGGGGTGCTGTGTCTTGGGGATGCTTTCCTATGGGTTTTTGCACTTTGGTGTCCAATAGAACTTCAATGTTTTCCAAAAGGAAAATCCCTCTCCACTACATTCCTGGTTGACCTTCCTCTGCCTGGCAGCTTCCAGGCAGCTACGGAGGTTCCTTTTCAGCTTTGGACCTTTCTTCTCTTCAGTTTCGGTCTCCCAGGTGGAGGTCATCCTCTGCATGGTTAAACAGGCACTGGTCTGCCTTCAATGCAGTCTTTTCCTTCACATCAGCACCTTCCTGTGTGCTGAATAATGCACTGCATTTCCTCTGGATTAGTCCAGGTTGCATGTAGACATCTGGCTTGTTTTGTGTATGGTGGAGAGAGAAGCTGGAGCATGCTCAAAATGCTGCTGTGAGTACAGGCAGGGTTGCTCTTACCCTTGAGGCAACATTTTCAATAGTTCTGCCTGTTCCTTTAATCTATTGACAAGATTCAGTCTGGTTTGGTTCACTGGTCTCAGGGAACAGGGAGGAGTGAACGCTGCTGTCTACAGGCTTTCTCTCTTTGGATTGGGTTGGTAGGGAGCTTGTTTTGCCTCTTACAAGTTGAAAGAGATTGCCATATGGTCTGGTGCAGTTCATGTACACAACTGTGATCCAGGAGAGGAAAGGCAAACTCCCAACCCCCCCTACTGCTGTTTCAGAAAGGAACAGACAGGAGGAAGTGGGAGTGAGAACAGATTTCTGGATAGGTTGGTAGGCAGCAGGGTGAATTCTTAGCACTTCCCACCAGAAGTTTATTCTAATAGGCAACAAGTTTTAACTGTCTAACTGCTGCTCAGGAAGCTGGAAATGCATAAATAGACTTGCAGGTCTAATTTCAACTGAAAATGACAAAAGTAATTTCCCATCTCTAGTGTGAA
>VWYK01046294.1:0-13295 GCA_013399775.1 Semnornis frantzii | reverse complement strand
TGGACCTGCTCCAACACTTCATTATCTGTGTTAGAAGTTAATCAGGGTTCCATGGCTTTTCCCAAGAGCTACTGAGCCCATCCTGAAGCAAACACAGGAGCTGTGTGCCATATCTGAGATGATGGCACCCGGGCTGCCTGTGCAGCCACCCTCATCCTGCTGAGCTGTTTAACATTTACACAGGAGGTAAAAATGTTCCAGCAGTTGCCCCTTGGCTGTTGGAAGCCTTCCAGCTGGGACCCACGCAGAGTGTGTGAGGGCTGTGTTGGAGCAGGCACGTCTTGCAGATGCAAATGACTTCCCCAACTGGTCTATCTGCAAGATCTGGGCACTTGAGGGCATTTTTTTTCCTCAGCTTTTGGTTACTCTGTTTTGAGTCTTACCAGTCCTTTTCTTCTTCAAAGTAACATATGGGAATGATTTCAGATCTACTGCTTCCAGCAAACTCATTCTGCACTGGAGACCATTTCACACAACTTTCTGTTCAGTGGACATGCAGCAAGTCCAAAGCCAGCTTCCACTAGCCATCTTTTGGGGCCCAGAGTGTTTTTTAGCTGGTGGCACAGCTCATGATGGGGCTAGAGCAGGAAGCTCAAGTGCTGTCCTCCAGACTATATTTTGGGTTTGATTGTATCAATTCCTTGCTTTGTTTCTTTATCACTTTTCACATAGCAAAATGACAGCTGCTGATACCAGACTGATTTATAGAATCATAGAATGGTAAGGTTGGAAGGGATCTCAATGCTCAGCCAGTTCCAACCCCCTGCCATAGGCAGGGACACCTCCCACTAGCACAGGTCACTCAAGGCCTCCTCCAACCTGGCCTTGAACACCTCCAGGGAGGGAGCAGCCACAACCTCCCTGGGCAACCTGTGCCAGTGTCTCACCACCGTCACTGCAAAGAATTTCCTCCTAACATCCACTTTCAATCTCCCCTCTGCCACTTCAAACCCATTCCCCTTGTCCTGCCATTGCAAGCCCTTGTCAATAGTCCCTCTCCAGCCTTCCTGTAGCCCCCTTCAGATCCTGGAAGGCCACTGCAAGGTCTCCTGGAAGCCTTCTCTTCTGCAGGCTGCAGAGCCACAACTCTCTCAGCCTGTCCTCAGAGCAGAGCTGCTGCAGCCCTCTGAGCGTCTTGGTGGCCTCCTCTGGACCCACTCCAACACTTCCATGTCGTTCCTGTGCTGGGGACTCCAGAACTGCACACAGGACTCCAGGTGGGGTCTGAGGAGAGTATAGCCAAGGGGCAGAATCCCCTCCCTTGCCCTGCTGCCCACACTGCTCTTGCTGCAGCCCAGCACACAGTTGCTGTCTGGGCTGCACTCACACTGCAGCCTCATCTTGAGCTTTGCATCACCCCAGACCCCCAGGGCCTTTTCCTCAGGGCTGCTCTCAGCCATTCACCACCCAGTCTGTAACTCATCCAGAGTCTCAGGCTTCTTGACAAACATTGTGCTGATGTGGCAAGGGCCCTTCTTTCCTTGCCTGGAGGTATATTCAGGGGTCACCCTGGAAGCTGTCAGTTTCACACAGTCGCCTCCAGAGTCTGGCCTGGAACCCAGGAGCTCTCAAATGGTCTATTTCCAACTGGAATACTGGGGTATCTCTCTTAGCTCCTAATCTCTGGGTCTTCCTATAAATCATGCTGTACAGACTCAATGATATGGGGTGCAGCAGCAACAGCTGGGTAGTTTCTATGCTAGTTAAAGCTTAAACAGAAGACAAGAAGCCATGTCCAAAGGACACAGCATGAGCTCTGCCTCTGGCATCCTCACAGTCTGCAGAGAGCTCACAAGGTTTGCTTCTGACTTTCTGCTTGCAGGTCCATGTGGATTTTAGGGCTGCTGGGGACAAAGGCAGCTTCTGTTGGTAGAAGAATCATAGAATCATCATAACTCGTAGAATCAGTCAGGGTTGGAAGGGACCACAAGGAGCATCCAGTTCCAAACCCCCTGCTATGCCCAGGGGCACCTCACACTAGATCAGGCTGCCCACAGCCTCATCCAGCCTGGCCTTAAACACCTCCAGGGCTTCCACCTCCTCCCTGGGCAACCCTTTCCAGGCTCTTACCACCCTCATGCTGAAGAACTTCCTCACATCCAGTCTGAATCTCCCCATTTCTAGCTTGGTTCCATTCCCCCTAGTCTTATCACTACCTGACAGCCTAAAGAGTCCCTCCCCAGCTTTCTTGTAGCCCCCTTAAGATCCTGCAAGGCCACAATAAGGTCACCTGGGAGCCTTCTCCTCTCCAGACTGCACAGCCCCAACTCCCTCAGTCTCTCCTCAGACTCCTACAGACCTTTCTGTACCACGAAAGCTTCTTCCTTCCCCACTGCTCCCACCCCAAGGCAGTGCCCAAGCAGCACTCACCCCATCAGGTGCCGCATGTTGGGCTGTGCCTTTCTGCACCCACCAAGGGTTTGCATGATACAATGTGCACAACTTGGGGACACACACACACATTGGCTACTTCAGCCTGACACTTGTTCAGTTCATTTTCAATCCCAGTGGCTTGCCTGAGGTGATGGTACCTCGTGGGCAGGATAGGATGCTGAGCTGGGATGGCATCTTCAGTAGAACCCTGCTACGATACCTCCTGTGCGGCACTCCAGCTACCCACAGGCACTGTTAACTTAGCTGCCACTAAAGAACCTGTCAAGAAGCCTTTTTTGTTCTGAACACACAGCAGGAGAAGAGGACTTCTGTGCTCTTATTTCTCATCTTGGCTCATGTAACATTCTCTTCCCCGAGCTCCCCAACCTTTGCCCTGCTGTTATTCCTGGCAGACTGAGACTGCTCATGGAGGTATTTTTTCTGCCCTAATGATCTGTGATTTTCACTTCTGCTTCACTTTCCTTTCAGATGGATCCAGCAAAATCCTCAGCCACTTGACCTTCAAGCAGCTCCTTGCACCCCTTTAACATTGCTCTGTGTGTCCTCTCCCCATGCCATCCTCATGTCCCATGCACAGCTGCCTTTCCCTGGATCTCCTTCCCTCAGCCAGTGGGCTCTTGTTTGCTTCCTCAGTGAGTACTGCAACACTTTGTGCTTCCAGGAGAATACTGAGCCAGTATCTCTGTGGGGTTTTTTAAGATTGCATGGTGGGAAGCAGAATAGAAAGCCTTAACTTTTTGCCTTCCCAGTGACCATTCTTAGCTTCTATTACTGTTGATCACCACATTGATAAATAGCACCATAAAATTTAAGAGCAATAAATCCAGTCCTTGTAAGAGCTTCTGGGAAGCTTTGTTAAAAAGCAAACAAATTATCTTTGCACTTGGGATACTCCAGATGCTTTTTTCCAGACAAATTTATTGGTCTTTTATGGGAGCAGGAATATGTAACCTACATGGCTTAATGCAGAATGGAGAGGAGCCAAATGCTTAAGCATGCTGAGGTGGCATCATCACTCAGCTGATGAAGGCATTGCAATGATTTTGAAGAGGGCTGCTGGCTTTAATCATGGAAATAGTGCTTCTTTATGAGGCTGAAGCTGAAATGGCTAAATACAGAAACCTAACAGTAGAGAACTTCACAAAAGAGTGGAGATGCTGGCCCAGGTTCTCCAAGGCAGTTAGGTAGGCAACTGCTTGGCTACCATGGACCCAAATATCTCTGGACACTTTCATCCAGAGTCTGCCTAGAAACAT
Source organism: Semnornis frantzii (assembly GCA_013399775.1). Classification (NCBI taxonomy): domain Eukaryota; kingdom Metazoa; phylum Chordata; class Aves; order Piciformes; family Ramphastidae; genus Semnornis; species Semnornis frantzii. Next base: position 9,645 of record VWYK01046294.1, on the reverse strand, counting down.
CATACCTGAGGCAATGCTTCTTGGCTTAAAAATGAGAGCAATCAGGCTGCTAAAATACAGGAAGGTCTATCTGCAGCTTTCTGCAAGTCCATGCTGTGAGACACGGTGATTCACAGCCTCTGCCTTGGGAGTCATCTCATCCATGCTCAGACTCTGCTGATGTTTTACCAGTCTCAAAAACTGAATGTCCTACCACCAAGGACATGTGATGGTTACCATCACTGGAATCACCACTCCTAGTGCTTGCACTGGGGGCTGAACCAGGACTGGCTACTAGATTGCTGTGCAAAATGAATATAATGCTGCCTTAGGACAGCTTCAGCTGTAGGATAGATGAAATGAATTAGAAACTTCATAAAATCACAGAATGCTTTAGGTCGAAAGGGACCTTTAAAGGTCATTTAGGATCTTGGAAGGGACTTTAAGGGCCATTTAGGACCTTTAAGGGTCATTTAAGACCTTTAAAGGTCAATTCCTGTGCAAGAAGCAGAGTCATCTTCAGCTAGATCAGGTTGCTCAGAGCCCTGTCCAACCTATCCTGGAATGGGTCCAGGGATGGGGCATCTACCACCTCTCTGAGCAACCTGGGGCCAGTGTCTCACCACCCTCAGTGTAAAAAAAAAGTCTTCTGTCTACTCTGGTTTAATGAATTTCTTATTAAATGTAACCAGAAGCAGCCAGCACAGTTCTCACCTTTTCTCTCTTGGTGGTGGCTTGCCGGTCACATCACACTGTCCTCTGCCCTTGCATTGGTACATTCTGCTGGCAGACTGGGCTGGTGTCCTCTGCTCTTCAGCAGCCACAGGCAGCAGGCTGCTTCCTGAGAAACTCTGATGCATAAAATCCTTTGAAATGAAAGTTGTGGGAACAGTCCTGATGGTAATGCAAGTTATTCACTTGTGAATGTTTAGTATTTAATTAGTTAAGACCAAAGCCTGACTGTAATTCAGACCAGACCGAACGGAACATGGTTTTTCATTTCTGTTTTTAGCAGTGTAAGAATTAACACATGAATATGTAAGGACATATGCTTATGAGATTGTGAGAAGCATGGTTTAACTTCCAAGGAGCTATCAGTGCTGACTCATGGGGAAGGAGAGCTCTGCAGAGTTAACAAGAGGGAGCTCAGGGCATCACAAGGCTCCTTCTGAACGCTCGCTCTGTGCCCCTGGGTTACTCTCCAGCCTTGCCACCCCAGCTCTCTGGCTCCAGAGCTCAGGGAAGGATTGCATCAAGAGCATGCTGTACAACACTACCCTTGTTTTCTTTTGGAGAATGTTGCAGGACAGGTTTTACTTACAGGTCTGATCTTTGTTCCAGATGGGATACATCCCAAAACACCAGCAGGGCTTGTCCAAACAAGGAGTTAAGATGTGACAGCAGCAGATAGCTTGCAAAAACCAAAGGGAAGATGAAGAGTGTGGGGAGAACACACAAAACTTCCTTCTGGTGTTCAGAAACTTCTGGTAGTTTTCAGTTAGAGAAGGAAGTATTTTGTTACCAGGAGTGCAAGGAGGTTTGATATTTACAAACACTGCCCTCTCACAGTACTTCACAAATATTAACAATTCCTCATCATTTATATTGCTTGCAAAGCTCCTACCTTTTGGCTTACTGTCTTGGAATCCTGGAGCCTGGCTGCTAAGTAATGTGTAACAGTCAGAAGCTATTAAACATTTGAGGAATGTGAACTCAGGGGCTAGCTTGGGCCTGTCAAAGATCTACGCCTGAGCTGTTATCCTTTAGTATGAGAACTAGTAAACAAGAACTGCTGTGACAGAGAGTTCCTGGTGGCTTCCCATGTCCTTGCAGAAGCATCAGGGTCTCCTAAGCTCCAAAAGGACATTGCCCTCTGATTGTTGGGGCAGTTTGGTTGTACAGAATCATAGAATTGCTTTGGCTGGCTAACACCTTTAAGATGAGTCCAACCCCACCATGGCCACTAAAATGTATCCTGAAGTGCCATATCCAGGCATTTCTTGAACACCCCCAGGGATGGTGACTCCACCACCTCCCCAGGCAGCCTGTTTCAGTGCCTGACCACTCTTGCAGAAAAGAAATTCTCCCTAACATCCAACCTCAGCCTCCTCTGGTGCAATTTCAGGAGGCCATTTCCTCTCATTCTATCACCGGATATTAGGGGGAAGAGTCTGACATCCACCTCATTATTATCCTAAGTGTGTTAAGGACTGGTTTAGTTTGGTTGAAATGCTCACATCAGGTCTAACACTACACAACAAAACCGAGCTGTGCTCTCTGCACAAAGCAAACAGCAGATGCATGGTTCAGGGCTCATTTCTTGCTCTCCCAAAGCTCTCTCCAGGCCAGCCCCAGTGACTTCTTCCAAGCTTTCGGCATACAAGTGAAAGGACTCAGGGGACTCACCTCAGCCTTATAAACACATATATTATTTGTACACAAGGATTTTAAACGGATTATTGCAAAATCTTTATTAAATTTGGATGCAATTTACTTCCCTTGCACAGTCTACGATCCCTACACCCGGCCATTTTAAGGCTCATCCAGCACCCGCAGCTGCAGGAGCATCTAAGAGCATCTTTCGCCGCAGATGCCGTTCAAGTTCGGTGCCGTCAGTCATTAGGCAAGGCCTACGCGGGGGACAAGCAGCGCTCCTTTACCCGCGGCGGCCTCCGTTACGGGACCCGGCGGGTTCACTCCACCCAAGGAGCCAATCCGCCTCATCCGCATCCTTGCTCTAGCCAGCAACGACCTGGCGACCAGAGGGCCCAGCCTGGACCGCAATGACCCAGCGGACCCGTCCCGCCTTGCCTCGCCTCGGCGCCCCGACCCCTTTCTCCCCACTGGCCTCGTGCATCTTAAAGGGGCAGGCGATGCTCAGCGCCTTCCTGTGCCCAGTTGGAGCAGCCGCGCCCAGCGTTGCCCCTTTAAGGTTACCGCGGCGACCGGGCTGAGTGAGAGCTAGGCGCATTGACGTCACGGAGGGCGCTGATTGGTTGAGCTCGTTGGTTTCCGGTGGGAGCTGCCGTCGCTGCTGCTGCTGCTGCTGCTGTCGCTGAGGCCGCGGCCGGGCCGGGACAGGCGAGGGGCGTGAGGGCCCGGCGGNGGGGCACAGCAGCCCGTGAAGGGATGGCGGCGGTGGGGAGGCGAGGCGAGACTGGGCGGGAAGGGCGCGGAGATGGAGGCCTGCGGCCTTGGGGGCGGGGGCCGGCCTTGCGGAGGGGAGCGGCTCGGTGCCGGAGCCGGCAGCTCCTGGGGCTGCTGAGAGGAGCGGAAAGTGCCCCCTCTCCTGCCTTAGCTGAAAGTCCTGCGTTCGAGAGCCCCCCGCGGGCTTGCCCAGGCTGTGCCGGGCGTCGCCTGCAGGCGCTGATCACGGAGACGTTCAGCTGCTGAAACAATTCCCCGGGCTCACATAGGGCTGGGGCTGGCCCTGTCGTTACTTTGGTCTTGGTGCTTCCCATTTGCCCCGCTGTGCGCCTCCGGGAAGCGGTGAGCAGCCCCGGCGCTGCGGTGAGAGACAGGCTCTGCCTGACGGGGCAGCCCCGGGCGCGCAGGCCGGACTCGGGCGGTTCGCGGCAGGCTGGGTACAAGATGGGCCTTGGGCAGGGCCTGCAGAAGTGCGGGTTTGTAGTGTGCAGAAAAAAAACAGCTTGTAAAAATGCCGAAATTATTTCATCGATGTTTCCCGTGCTGGTCTTGCCGTTCCCATGGGCAGCCGTGTCCGCTGTCTGTCACCAGGGCGATGCTTTGCCTGTGGATTGTAATTTGAAGGCTGTCACGGAGCCACTGGATTTCTCTGGGGCTGTTAATTGGGGCTGACCTTCACTGCGCGAGTTGTCAAAACAAAGGAAGTAACTGGAGAACTTTAAGGCACTTTTTCAGTCCATGCGAGGTCCATACTCGGTGTTTATGCAACACATAATACCTCTGTCTGTGCATACTTAGGCAGGGATTAACTGTGACAAGTGAAACCTGTTTGAAGTCTTAGCAATTTCTTATTAAATCTCATCCTCCTGTAATCTCCAGGAGCATAATTCACGGGGGCACAGTGTTAGATTGCCTGTGTGCCCTCCCTTTCTCAATCCACTACCTCAGTAGGATCAACCACATCGTTTAACTCCACCACTTGGCTTTACAGTGACTTGTCATTGCTCAAAATTACCTTGTCTGAATCCATTTTTTCCCTTCCCTTTCAAAAGCTGATCCTGGGATCAACATATCTTACTGCATATTCATAAGCTGTTGCCCCTGTCCCTGTACCAGGTAACTTTCTTTATATTTCATCCAAAATCCCCTTAGAAATTCCTTTTTCTTTAGCTGTCTCAGCATTAATTTTTTTTTTTCCCCATAAACACATGAAATGTTTTATCTCTATATGTAAAAATGGATTTAAAAATGATTCTGTATCCTGAAAGGGGACAAAAAGCTACTTAAGAACATTTCTGAAAGTGTTAAAGCTGACACTATATATATTTTTTTAACTCTCTTGGAAACCTGGCTGTGTTTAAAGGTGTCCTCTGAATTGTGTAGTTGAAGGAATATTTTGGGGATTGCAGTGTATCTGTGGAGATGGTTAAGAAGTATGGACCACTTTAAACTGGAGAGTAGCTTTTTTAGGAGTAATGGCCCCAGTGCTATGCTTTCTATTAGTGGATCTGCCTTGGCATTTGACAAACTGGATTTGGCTTCAACTTTAGCTTGCTTCACTTCCTAATACTTTCCATGCCAACCTCTCAGATTCCCAGCTTCCACCCACCTCTCTCCTGGTCATCATCCCACCACCCCATACAGATCATACAGCTCTGAAGTGAGCTTCTAGTCCTACCAAATCCTGGGTTTAATCAGCAGAGAGTTTAGGTGGAAGCTTCCCTGACTCTGAGCACTCCCAGGGCTTGAGCTGTCGAAGCTTTCCCAGCTCAACCAAATGCTTGTCCTTTTGTGCCTGTGGCTGTAGAGCACTCAGATTATTGCCCTTTTGTTTTTCTTTCCAGGTTCTTAGCTTTCTGTCACAGTTTAGCTTATCTACTAGCTGTACAGATAAAGACAGTTCCATGCTGTGATATCAGTTAGATGACAAGGCAGCAGAGCTGTCTTTTGGGCAGTGGAACGTGCCCGGCTATATCGGGCAGCGGCGTCTTTGTTTCCATTATTTATTTAACCTTCTCTTTCTCTCCTCTTCAGCAATGGCAGCTTCTAGCAGCAGCAACAGTGAGGAGGAGCGGAGTCTTCGGGAATGTGAACTTTATGTCCAAAAACACAACATCCAGCAGCTTCTGAAGGATTGCATCGTGCAGTTATGCACAGTGAGACCTGAAAGACCCATGGGGTTCCTCAGAGAGTACTTTGAAAGATTGGAGAAGGTAAAAACATGTCGTGGGAGGGAAGGAGAGAGTGGAACAGCCTAAATTTACCCTGTCATTTAGAGACTGAACTTCAGATTGTGTGTATTGGCTGGTTGAAATTGGAACTGGTGCTTTTGGCTAACGAGTCCTGTCTTCTGGTAGTTTGTGCCAGTTGATGGTGGTGTAAAGGCATCTCTGTCGTAACAGAGCACATAGGGCAGGAGATAAGCTGACAAGGAGACTTACCCAACTGGGCTGCTGTAATCCCCATCTAATGCTCACTCTTAGAAGCTAATAGATGGCTACATCATCATGCCTGCAGTTAGGTGGTGGCTGTGGTGCTGTATGACCTTGGTTAGACACTGCAGTGGGTGTTTGGTGTCTCATGCTGAGACAAATGGTTTGTGATAGTTTGGGTTCGGCACAGAAGCAGTTGGCCAGTGGCAGTTATCCAGGCCAACTGGAGTCAAAGGGAAGGATTTGTATTCCAGATGAGAGCGTGCCTGTTCCTGCCTTCTCTTGGGAGTTCAGTGTTGGGGTTTTGCTTTGTTGTTCTTCTTGCATTTGTCCTCAGGGTCTCTTTGGTGTTTTTGTTGTTGGAAGCACTCTGGGATCTTGGGAATGGAAAGGGTTTTGTCAGCTCGGGGCTCGAATTTGCAAATGTTCGTTTTGTATATTGATAGCTGAGCAGAGGGGAGGAGAAGCTGCTCTGAAGATGAGAGGTTTTAAAGGCTAATGCAGAGGAAAGGTTAAATTCAGGTACAGCTGAGTAAACAGTGTAGCTGTGACCTTGTGCAGGATTTGTTTGCAGGTGCTGCTTTCAGTTCTTGCATAGGGGAGGTACATAAAGATATTTCTTTTAATCCTACTTGATTACTAATAGCTGATTAAAGAAGAAAGAAATTAACATTACAGATCATGCATATACAGGGTGGAAATTGTCTTTGAATAGAAGTGCTCAAAGCAAATACTAGAAAATGACCAAATGCTGTGAACTGACTCCTGTAACTTGCAGTGTATTTGGCAACATTTTGTTGATTGCATGAAGAACAACTCTGCCTTTTTTTTGTGTAGCTGCACTGTGAGTACATTCTCTTTCAGACAGAACACCAGCAGCAAAACAGTAAGCAGGTCGTTAAAAATCCACTGTCCCTCCCTGTTTCTGTTTCTCCTTCCCCACCTTGAAATTCTTGAGTCTACTGCTAAACTTGAAAACATCACCACAAGTGTTGAGACACAAACCTGTACAGAGTTAACTGCATTACTACAGTTGGAATAAATCATAAAGCAATCCATGTGTAGAGATATAAAATATTCCTGCTTTTGTGCAGTGCATTTATGACCAATGTGCAGTGTTTAATCTTAAAGAAAATATAATTTGTTTTCAGCAAGACAAGACTGGCTCTGAACTTAATCATGTGTATTGTGGAGCTGAATAACTCTTGGTGATTTTATTCTGGTGCAGGCAGGGTGGCTGTGTACTCGATCAGCCTACAAGGAAGCTGAAAATAAAACTGGTTAGGTAATGGTTTTCCCCTTTTGCAGTTTTGGTCAGAGTGTTTTATTGTGAGTTGTGCTGGCTTGGGTTGCACCTGCCCACTAGTGCAGCTCTAGCTACACGTGAAGCTGTGGTGTTTTTTTTTTCCCTGCATTCTTGATTTTTTTTAAGTTGCTGCAACTTTCTCTTAATAAATTTCACTGTTCAGTCTAAGGGATTGGTCTCAGTTTAACTAGATAATGTGGGTACCTTCCTAGCTTGCTCAGACAGTGAACATCCTGTTCTGTGTTAATGACCTCCTCTGACATCCCTGTCTGGAAAGCACAAATGCTAAGTATGTCATTAAAGAGCTCTAACCAGTACTTAAGCTCTGGTAGAGCAAAAGTGTTTGAAAGGGAATCTGCTTCACCTTCCAAAAGTGATTCATAGGTTCATAGAATGGTCTGAGTTGAAAGGGACCTTAAACATCATCCAGTTCCAACCCCTCTGCCATGGGCAGGGACACTTCCCACTAGCCCAGGTTGCTCAAAGCCTCATCCAGCCTGACCCTGAAGACCTGCCTGGGCAACCTGTTCCAGTGTTTCACCACCCTCACTATAAAGAATTTCTTCCTAATCTCCAGTCAGATCTGCTCTTAAGCTTCAATCCATTCTTTCTCCCTTGTAAAAAGTCCCTTCCTGGCTACCTCTTCAGGTACTGGAAGGCTGCTCTGAGGTCTCCCTGGAGCCTTCTCTTCTCCAGACTGAACAGCCCCAGCTCTTCCAGCCTGTCCCCATAGGGGAGGTTCTCCAGCCCTCTGATCATCCTTGTGACCTCCTTTGGACCCACTCCAGCACTTGGAGTCCCTCTTATGCTAGGGGCTCAAAGGAGAGCAGTTTACTGATGTACTTTCTAAACCTGCTCATCAGTTACACTGAGTGAAATTGGGGTTGAGATGCAGGATTTGGGGTTTAAAGATGGAATTTTGAGGGAATACCATTTAAACCTGAAGGGAGGTTACTATTTTCTCTCTTTATGCTGACAAGTCATCTCTACCCCAGCGTGCACACAGAGCTGATTCACTGGCATGTTGTTAAAATACATTGAAGAGATTTAAACATGCTTTTGAGTTTCTCTTCAAAAAGTTGAAAAATTACTGCCTCTGAGGCTGTGGGAGCTGCTGCAGGAATTCAGGTGCCCTCTGCTGAGTTAGGAAAGCTGTTGCATGACTTTACTGTGCTTTGGTCATCTAAATGTTTTTGTTCTATCTGGTCGTGATGTCCTAAAGACCTCTGTTCTTCTGGCTGTGTAAACATGTCTGCTAACACCAATGAATCAAAAAAGCTAATAGCTCTGCAGTGCTGGGCTTGGCTGTGTGATGTCATCTGAGCTATGGAAGTTGAATGTGGAGATCATTATTCCAGCCTGCCTGATGGATCTTGGATGTCAGACGTGGCTGTCCAGTGCAATAAGTGCATGTTTGAAGTGCTGTCTGTAAGGCAGCTAAGTGCATGTTGGGCTTTACAGGAAACTGGAGTTGGCAAATGTGACTGGCACCAAGTCACTTTTACCTGCTCCCCACCAACCACCCTGCCTCCACAAGCACTCACCTCAATATTTTCTTGTTCTCCTAAGTGTTTTGCAAAACACATGGTGGTTGAGAAGTATGTACAGTTCTGGAGCCCCCAGCATGGGAAGGACATGGAAATGTTGGAGCAGGTCCAGAGGAGGCCATGAAGATGATCAGAGGGCTGCAGCAGCTCTGCTGTGAGGACAGGCTACAAGAGTTGGGGCTCTGCAGCCTGGAGAAGAGAAGGCTTCCAGGAGACCTTGGAGTAGCCTTCCAGTATCTGAAGGGGGCTACAGGAAGGCTGGGGAGGGACTATTGACAAGGTCTGGGAATGCCAGGATGAGGGGGAATGGGTTTGAGTTGGCAGAGGGGAGATTGAAAGTGGATGTTAGGAGGAAGTTATTTGCAGTGAGGATGATGAGACACTGGCACAGGTTACCCAGGGAGGTTGTGGAAGCACAGAATGTGATCTTTGATCCCATTCTGTGCTTCTGTGCTCCACAACCTCCCTGGTGGTGTTCAAGGCCAGGTTGGAGGAGGCCTTGAGTGACCTGTGCTAGTGGGAGGTGTCCCTGCCTGTGGCAGGGGGTTGGAACTGGATGATCCTTGAGGTCCCTTCCAACCTTACCATTCTATGTAGTGTGCAGTGGTGGATTTATGGCAGAGCTTTTAACATCGTTGGTTGTTTTTCTTTTCAATTTCTGAGTGTTTGGATTATTTTGTTAAAGTGTGTGGAGAGCTGATATCAATTAAATGCTAATTAGCCACGGGGTTGAGACAGTTCCTGGTGTAACAGCAATTAGCAGGTGCCAGACTGTACAGGGTAAAACATAATTCTGAAATTGTGAAGCTTTTCTTCAGTAGCTGTTAGACTCAAATCCAAGTATGTGAAGTCTCATCTCTTTAATGTTTTCTTACCTGTAATAATTTCAGTGGAATGTACAATTTCTTAGGGAAAATACAGAATTTTCTCTGTGTGCTCCTTGACACTGAAAACTTGGAGCTGCTTCATCAGCTGAAAGGGCAGGATCAATACTTGGATGTAATAAACAGGCTAACTTTATTAGGAAAGCTTTTTAAATCCTGGTAATGGTTGTGCTGATGAGAACAGAGCATGAGGAATGCCTTTGTCCGTTGTGAGTTTGATTTTTAGGAGCCTCTCAACCTGCAGAAATCCATTTTCTCAGTCCTTAGCACAGGCTGAATTCTAATGTAATGAGAATAGCAACTGCCACTGTTTCTACAGATCCAAGTGTGTTTGGAGTCCTGTGTGCAGT
>VWYK01046293.1:319-13839 GCA_013399775.1 Semnornis frantzii | reverse complement strand
CCCAAAGAAGGGAGGGGGGAGAGAAAAAGAAACAGAGGGAGAAAAAGAAGGTTGCCAGCAATAAGGTGCTATATCCATCCCAAGCAAAGCTGCATGGATCCTCCCATCATCCCCATATAAATGTTTGCTCAATAGTACTTAACAAGCAATGAAGAATTTTGAGGTGAAAATTTTATTCAGAGAAATGTTCCTGTGATGAGGCTTTAATAAATCACAGGTCCTGGATGGAAAGAATTACATACCACATTAGAATTTCCTTGTCCAGGTTCACTGCTGAGATTCTTTGTGGCCACAGTTGATAGAGACAAACAGTAGCCAGTTACACCATCCACCTAGAACTGAAAACATCGGATGACAAAAACCAAAAAAAAAGGCACGTGTAACACATCCTCAAGGAGCACCGTGGCATTATTGAAAGGATAAAGCTGTATTTGTTACACCTGAAATCAAGACTCATGTTTTATTTGTACTAGCAACAGCCATCTGATTAAAACAGTAATAAAACTACAGCATCTATTTTTGAATAATTTGTCTTGGTTAATTCATTTGCCAAGAGCATGAGTCATCCAGTTAGAAATGAGTTAGAGAATGACTCATTTCTAACTTCATACTAATATTATCCTTACAATAAAAGGATTCCTCCCTTACCCTAAATTTGTTTTGGCTCTTTTCACGATGCCCCAATCTGCTCTATATAGAATATTTGGTTTAATTGTTGGAATAATTATCTTCTTTTTACAATGGCATTCACCTCAAAAAAATCTTACAATGCTTTGTCTGTATTCTTCAGTCAAGTGTGGTAGTACGACAGTACCTGCCAACATCACATAAAAGCACTGGACTGAACTACAGTCAGATCCCTATCATCTGTTGAAACAGTGAAGGGAAATTCAGATGCACAAAACTGAATTATTAACAATGAAATTTTGCTATTTACATTCCAGTTTTTGCAAAATAGGATTTACTGTGACCACAGAGGGACAGAACAATCAGTGCTTGGTAACACTTGAAAATTTTCAGTTTTCAATTTAACCAGATTTCATCTGCTAGTAAAGTTTCAGTAAGGAAGCTTGGCCTGTTTCAAAACTCTGCTTATCCTTGGCTGCAGTGTGTTGTGACAACATCAGGCAGGGCAGCATCAAATTCTGAACTGTATGTTCAACTATGTTTGGAAATACCAACTCTGCAAGTCTGGATATGCCTGTAAGCTGCAATCCATCCTGCCATCTGCATATTTAATTCCTTGCTGAAGAACTGCCAAAGATGTAACTTCACAAGCAGTCTAGCCAATCTAAGACTGCCTAACAGCAGCCCTGCCCTTTTGTCCCACCATCATTTCTGCCCGCTCTTCTGCTGTCTCAGCACCTGTTTGGCAACGTAGATCTACTTGTTGATTTGGCTGAAAATAATGGTATAAAGATGTGTTACAAAAATCAGCTGCTCGTGAACCCACCCTTTGAGAAGCAACTGAAACTTCATGAGTTTTGATGATATTTCATCTACTGTGTCACTTTCAGCAAAGACTGTGCTTCTCTTCAAGAGGCATTCAGTATAAGACAGACATGGACTTACTCAAACTGATCCACTGGAGGCCCGTGAAGATGATCAAAGGGCCTCCTGTATGGGGATAAGGTGAGAGTTTGGGCTATTCAGCCTGGAGAAGAGAAGGCTCCAGGGACACTTTAGAGCGACCTTTCAGTACTTAAAGGAGGTTCACAGAAGAAAATAGAGAGGGACTGTCTATCACAGAGAGTAGTGACAGGACAAGGAACAATGGTTTCACACTGAAAAACAGTAGATTTAGATTAGATATTAGAAAGAAATTCTTTACTGGGAGGGTGGTGAGGGCTGGACTAAGTTGCCCAAAGTTGTGGATGAGGCCTCCTGTAAGTGTTCAAGGTCAGATTGCCTGGGGCTTTGGACTAGTGGAATGCATCCCTGCCGATGGCAGGGGGGTTGTAACTAGATGAGGTTTAAGGTCCTTTCCAACCCAAATAATTGTATGATTCTATGACTGCAAAGAGCACTATAGTTCAACTCATAAATACAGGCTCTTCCTTTCAGGAACATGACTTCATTCTAGCATGACTCTGCAGGGCAGATATCTAGGACATGTTAAGCTCCCTGCCTTCTGTTTTTCTACAGGACAGACAATCATAAGCTCGAAACAGTAATAAAATATAAGCTTACAATGAAATAATAATAACAACAGTAGTAGTAGTAGTAATAATAATAATGATAATTAAGATCAAAACAGGATATGCCCTGGGCCATCTGCTATTATCAAAGAGCCACTGTTTTCAAGTTCTTTAAATATGTAAGTCACTGGTTAAGAAATTTATTTTCTAAATGCTCCTCCCTTGCTCTTTTATCATGCTTTAGGATAACTCTATTACCTGGTACTAGACATATTGATATCTAAACCAAGATGCTAGTGAATAAGTTTCCTCCGGAAGGCAATTCAGATTATGGTTCTATCACTTTAGCTGTACCATGTAGCATAACTGCACTTCCAGAGTAAGAATTTAACTTAGGCCTGAAACTATTCTGAGCATTTCATGCCACTGGCTCTACAGGAAGCCCAAGTTAGAACATCTGAAGGTCAGTGGCATGACTATCCTCCTCTAACTGTATCTTCACATGAGTTCAAGGTGAAACCCCTAGTTCCCAAAGCCATGATGACATTCCAAGGAATAGTACATAATGTCAGAGAATGGGACTACTGTCTGGGGTCAAGACAGACAGACAACACCTGCCAAGAATAAAAGAAGCTCTGTCTCGCATGTCAGAGCAAGAAAGATGAGTAATACTATACTGAACCACTGTAATCGGTACACTGCAACATATCCTCCTTCCTGGATTTAGCCCACGTTACATGAGCAGTACACTTCTTGCTCTTGAACCACATCTTTTTGAGGCATCTTTTGAGACAGAAGCATCCAGCCTTCTGGCATCTGCACAGAACATAAATACACACACACCCCTCTCTCTTTAGTGAAATTCTTCCCAGTACTTCGGTTATCAGCTATAAATCTGATATATTTAGATATACCTCAGTATCTTGGTTAGTTTCCCATTTCACAATTGCATTACTCTAGATAATATTGACTTAATGTTCCATTTTACCTTGTTAAGTTTCTAATAAGAAAACAGTGCAACAATTGAGAATGTAATGATCAATAGAATGTCTTTGGTAAAATTTTCTGGGGCTGTTTTAAGGGCTCTGGAATCATTAGAAAGCTATTTAGAGCTTGTACTTAACAGTAAAAAGAAGAAACAATATTCTCAAAAAAGTAATCCTAAGGATTAAAGATTGATTTCTTTCTCCAAGAAGAACTTCCACAAGCAGCCTGGAATTGAAATAAGATTTCTGAAACCTCAATTGAAATAAAACTCAAACATACGTTTCATTTCAGGAAAGCCCATCCTGAGATTTTACCTTTAAATTATAGTTACTCATGGTGGTATTTAAACAGCTCTGTAGATGATTGAAAAAAATCAACACCACATGGAAAAAAATAAAGTTTTACTAAAAAGTTCTGGGATTCATCCCTAGCCTTAACCTAGAGGTTACAGGCTAGCACACTGTCTGTAAAGAAAATAATCAACATCTTGTACAACAAAAAGTAGCAACAAGCCTAGTCACAGACTTAGAGCTAGAAAGACATTATGCAAACATTTGCAGAATGTAAGTACAAGTTTAAAAATAATTTTTTAAAATTGAAAGATGGAAAAAAAAAAAAAGGAAAAAGGGAAAAAAAAGACATCATGAAAAGGCTATATATATAACCCCCCCTTTTCTAAAGCAGTCATTGTTTCTGGCCTGCATGTGCCCTTCTATATCAACGATAATACTTAATTTTTATGTCCAAAGGAGATGAGGATTTGAAATTCGTAGGAATACTAACATGCAAGATTCTGGCTATGTGAAAACAAACAGTAGCAAAACTTAAACTGGCTTCACTAAGTACAGGATTCAATTTATTATTCTAGTTGCTGAGCATTTCTAACACCATCCTGAGACATCAGTATAATGCTGACTAGGAAGGAAGAATATTACACATCTAGTCAATACCAACTATCTGCTTGTGGATTCTCTGTCACGGTTTCCAATTATGTGATTAACAGTAGCTCAAAATTGCCTAGTTACATGATTTGGCATGATCATAACCCAGAGTGAAACAGTGTATGGGTCTGGTTGGCATGGAGCTAATTTTCTGGGGCACATCACAAATGCTCCAGAAACTATAATTAGTGACCAGTTCTATGCAAAAAACATGTGCACAGAGTTGTTCTTAAAAATAATACAGCACACAATTTAAGAGTAGGAATCTTTTCCCAGATAAAAACACTTTAATGAAAAAAAACCTTTGACTTTGTATTTTTTAAACAATAGTTTTACTACACATATCTTAAACACCTGATGGCTAACTACACTATTCACCTGGACAGGCTGGAGAGGTGGGCTCAGGCCAACCTCATGAAATTCAAGGCCAAATGTAAGGTCCTGCACCTGGGTCAGCGCAATCCCAAGCATAGGCTGGGTGGTGAATGGCTGGAGAACAGCCCTGAGGAAAAAGACCTGGAGGTTGATGAAAGGCTCAACACGAACTGGCAGTGTGCAGGGGCAGCCCAGACAGCAACTGTGTCCTGGGCTGCATCTAGAGCAGCGTGGCCAGCAGGGCAAGGGAGGGGATTCTCCTCCTTTACTCTGCTCTCGTCAGACCGAACCTGNGGAAGGCTGAGGAGGGACTCTTTACAAGGTCTTGTAATGACAGGATGAGGGGTAATGGGTTTAAACTGGCAGAGGGGAGATTCAAACTAGATGTTAGGAAGGGTTCTTTACAGTGACGGCACTGAGACACTGGCACAGGTTGCCCAGGGAGGTTATGGATGCTCCCACCCTGGAGGTGTTCAAGGCTAGGCTGAATGAGGCCTTGAGTGACCTGTTCTAGTGAAAGGTGTCGCTGCCTATGGCAGGGGGTTGGAACTAGATGATCTTTGAGGTCCCTTCCAACCTTACATTCTACGATTCTATAACTAAATCAGACAGAACAGCTGATAGGTTTTATAGGACAAGTCTAATGTCACAAAGTGAAGAAAGTTCTTACCGTCTTCTCCAACGGAGGTCACTTTTGCTGTTACATTGACTGATACTGTATTGTTGGACCTGATCAGCCAGCTCGTGTCTAAATGCTTCAGTCTCTTTCAGCAACAAAGCAGCAAAATATTTAGTCATCACTAGTGGCCTTATAGCATCTGCTGCCAGAGTTACAGAAAGACCCTAGAAAAAGTAGAAGAAAAAAAAAAGTAATTTTTATTTTTGCCCTCCAGTTAGTAAAGCTTTGGTTTCCTTTAATAGTAAAATGTACATATACACACACGCACAAAATACTTCTCAATTATTATTCATCTTGGCAGCCTATTACATTTTGCTCTAAATTGTGAGTTCAAATGAGTAAGGTATACAATAGAAACACTTAAGAGATATATTTTGCCCTAATTTATGCTGTGACGATGTTACGAAGCCCCTATGAGGTTCAGAGTCCCACTACATTAGGAAAATGTAAGTACAACTCCCCTAATGGAAGGCTCTAATGATCCTGCCTTGAACAGCTTCCTGTTCATAATACCAGAAGATTGGGAAAAACACCCCAAACAACAAAAACAAACTAGATTACCAATTCCTCAGAATATCTAAGCCATCTACTTGCTTTAGTTGCCAGAGCCAATATAAAAGGCGATCACTATGAGGTGCTTCATTATGTGTACCTATTAAAGAGCTGTTCAAATGAAAAGAACCTGAGACTGTAGCTATGCTTGCACGCATGATAAGTAAAATGACCTAAGACACACAATTACATCTTTAGGTATGTTTTAATTTGTTGATGAGAGGTAGAAGGTTCCAATTTCAAAATCCCAGATTTGACCTTCAAACCAGTAATTATTTATATTGTTGTATTACGAGAATAATTGATTTTGAAACTTTTTTGTTTAATAAGAAGATTGAAAGGTTGATTACAGCTGAAATGATCTCTCTAGCTCATCAGAGAATTATGAAATAATTCAAAGAGGCTGAGAAAGAATAGCCAGAGGGCTGAAAGAGACGCAGGAAGAAACACGGATAGTTTCTTTTGTCTCAGCTGTGCTCCTTCCAAAGACTAAGTCTTGAGTTACACAAACTGAACAAAATACAGCTCAGTAAATATATATAATATCTTTTCCTATATGAAACAATATGGCTCTTGCTCAAGGAGTAATACTGTTTGCCATACACACATTTTCAAATGGAATTATGAAATTCCATTAAAAAATTTCAAAAATTATGTGCTGAACACATGTAGCACATTTTCATTATACAAAACACTCACGTGGGCTCAAGTGGCCTCACCGCCTCCATGAATAACACACACACATGCCTTCTTAACAGAACCATCTCTCCAGCTGTGAGCTCCCTGTCTCTCCTCAGTGAATGACTTTTTAAACAACCATGACCTCAGAGCACTAGCAACTCCCAACACCTTACTTGCTGGAGCAGCTGGCCCTGACACTGAGATGCAGCTAGCATCAATGCCCAAGTCCAGCATGGGTGCTACGGCTTGCCTCCAGCTGCCCATCAGAAAGCCCCTCCTTCCTCCCCAGGCTCCGGGCTGGCTAGCTCACACTGGTATGTACCTCACAATCCCTCTGCTGGCAGGTGTAAGATTAATTTTCCAGACTGCATTTTGTGGTCTCAGGGTACATCAAAGGGAGAGCCTCAGAACCATTCGTCCAGTGAAGGTTTCCTCCTCTGCCACCCAAAATCCTGACGTTACTCAATTAAGCAAATTAGACACAAGGCAACTGCTGGGCTGGCAGAAAACCCCCGCTACATCTGGGAAAGGGCCCTGGACACTCCAGCCAGCCACCCTTTGCCACCCAGCCCTGCTTCCATCTCTGAGATCATGACACCATCACCTGCCCCTGGCATGAGGCCTCCTGAGCCAGCTGCCTCCTGCAGCTGTGCTCAATTCCCCTGGTATCCCCTGAACCAGAGACCTTCTGCCACATGTCTGCCTGAGTGCTCAGTAGGGTCAGGGTGGTGGAGGACCACCCTGCCAGCGTTGCAGAGTGAGCGAGGCCAGGAGGGCCACACAGCAGGGTCGAGACGTTATCTTTGCAAGTCTCAGGCTTTGGGCAATGTCACTTGCTGTAAGCGACGTGAGGTGTGTTTATGTCTGTTTGAAGGGAAAAACGCTGCATTACACCAAGTGGTAATGCAAAAGCTGGTTAGCTTTCAGGTGACCGCCTCTGTGATGCTTTAGTCAATGGAAAGCTTGAATGTATGCACATTAATGCATAAAAATCAGATTGACGAACCCAAGCCATTCTTAAGTCAGAGATTGTAAAGCTAATCTTGCTGTTTCAGAAAACATATCAACTTTTATAGAGAACCTAAAGGTAATGTTTTAGGAGGGCTGAGCAGTATACAAGCAAATTCATAAAGAATCAGACACAGAAAAGTGTCTGGATAAATTATGAAATACAAGACTGAAAAAAATAGCTCATTGCTTAAAAGAGAGGATAATGGAAAATATACCTATAGCACTAAAGAAAAATACGCAAATGGATAGCTTGCAAAGTCATGAGTCCATAAAATCAACTGTATATGCATTATTAATAATGTTACTAAAAGCAACTGATAGGAATAGGACAGGGAGGGTAGCGCCATATAGGTTCAAATTACAGGAAACGTGAAATGCATCCATAGAACTGTACAAACAGCAAGGTAAATTACAAGCACTGCACTGAAACACAGGTGTGAAAAAGGGGTTGACATGGCAGACTAGTAAGAAGATAATGCAATACACCATTTTCCTCCAAGATACCTCTGTGATGTGAAACTGGCATTTTCAATGCCAGCTGGCAGCAAATGAACCCTGCAGAAGGACCTTGCTGCCAACCAGGACAGGAAAGCAGTGCTATCAGGGCATGAGGAAACAGCACAGAGGCAAAAATGCAGGGGGGAAACCAAAGTACTTTGTTAATTCTCCAGGAAAGGAGAGTTGAATAGAAAGCTGAAGCCAGTTCTGGTTTAGCTGCTGCTTAGATGTGCTGAAGGGTGTTAGGCCAGGTCTCAACAGTGTTGAGTATGTCTTTAAATACTTCCAACAGCAATGCAAAAGTTAACTTAAATATGCCATCTCATAAGGCATCATCTCATCACTCAGATGAGCAGACTATCCACAGTCTGTCCCAGACTATGCACAATCTTGCCGTATATATATCAAGTTTCTAAGAGGCATGGTAAGAGTTATAACAAATAATTAAATAAAAAATCTTTTCCCCTCAGAGAGTGGCAGCCTCGCTCCATAATTTAAAGAGAATTTGGAATGAAACACAACTTGTTATCCCCTGAAATTTGATTAACAGTTTTGGCAGAGACATATTTGTTACAACTGGCTCTCCTTGCACAAACCACTCTAAGGAGAATATATTGGTGGAAAGCCATAAGGGTTATTTACATAGAAGGAGTTTCACCATCTCCTTACTCCAAAACAGGCTGGGTTGGTTATGCTGATTTAATGTGTGAAGTTAAGAGCACTCAGACTGTGTTTTAGTTTGCTCTTCCAGTGTGCTGGTGGTAGCCCTTTGAGATATTAAATTATGCAACATTTGCAATATTATAGAAACAGTTTTGGAAATCTAATATTCAAACAAACCTAAAATATTGCTTGTGCTATGAGCTTTGTTATGCCTCAACTTAGCAAAACAATTTTCTGCAGGAAATAGACCCCAACCTTTTAAGGAATATGACTTGCAAAACATTTGGAGAAGATCTACAATTTTCCTATCCCACAAGCGGGAAGAAAACAACTTTCAGGTTTGTTACCAGCAGGCTTTTTTCCCTTTGAGAGCCATTCTCAGCCCCTCCTGGTACGAAAAAGGTGGTTTAGCATTAGGTTAGTTCAGTAGCTTGAATTCACTGCTCAAGAGTGAAATTAAGATTATTTCAGGAGAGAAAATAAGACACTTTTTAAAAGTTAGCCTGTCTGAAACAATGTTTACACAGGGTTTCAGTTTCGTTTGTCCAACAATTTCAGATTCACAGAATCACAGAATGCCAGGGGCTGGAAGGAACCTCAAAAGATCATCTAGTCCCCTGCCAGAGCAGGATCACCTACCTATACCAGATCACAAAGGAATGTGTGCAGGCAGGTTCTGAATATCTTCAGAGAGGGAGATTCCACAGCCCTCTCGGGCAGCCTGTTCCAGTGTTCCGCCACCCTCACAGTGAAAAAATTCCTCCTCATGTTTACATGAAGCTTCCTGTACCTCAGATTCCACCCATTGCCCCTTGTCCTCCCATTGAGCATCACCAAGCAGAGCCTAGCTCCATCCTCCTGGCACTCATCCTTTACATATTTATAAACACTGATGAAATCACTCCTCAGTCTCCTCCCAGCTAATGAACCCCAGCTTCATCAGTCTCTCCTTGTAAGAGAGACGCTCCATTCTCTTAATCATCTCCCCAGCACTTCTATATATCTCTTGAAGGGGGGTGGGGTGTGCGTGCCCAGATGCAGCCTCACCAGAGCAGAGTAGAGGGGCAGGAGAACCTCTCTCAACCTACTAGCTATACCCCTTTTAATATACCCCAGAATGGCATTGGCCCTTCTGGCCACAAGAGCACATTGCTGGCTCATGGTCAACCTCCCACCTACTAGGACCCCCAGATCCTTTTCCCCCTTTTCAAAAGTGCATCATTTTCTGCTGTTAAAACAGACCAACTCTTGCAACATGCATTCAAACTGAAATCAAGAACATATTTTTTATTGACCTCATTTAGCCTTCGTTTAAACAAAAATGTGACTTGCACACAACCTCATCAAAGCAGCTGATACAGGATCTATTTGCACACTTTTGTTCAAATGAAAAACAAACGGTTGGCTTTGGTACTTACTACTTTCAAGTTACTTGTACTTTTACTTCCATTTAAACCTAGCAGACAGTCTTTATTAAAGTTCAAAGACTTCCTGTCCAAGTCCAAAAAGAAACTCATGGCAATTGTTGTTACCGAACCCTGTGCATTTCCATACCCTGGCATTCTAGAAAAGGATGGTATCTTTGATATTGCTTTGCACCACCTCTCAGTGGTGTTTAAGAAATTAAATCAAGCAAACCTGGTTCCAAACAAGAATTTCCACCTGGGGAAGGTGATAAATAAAGATACTGTACTAAGTGCATTCCACAGCTGTCACTCTATGAATACTGCAACCCGGGGTGTGGAACAAGCCATAGCCTGAACTTAAAGACGGCGTTTCCCAATTCTGCTGATCCCTGTTCTGATACAGGGCATGTGCAGCTAGAGCAGCAAATGGCCTCTTCCATTTCACTACCTACAAACAGCTATTACCTTGTTTATATACAGACGGTACAGATTGCAAAGCCTCGGCTTGCTTCTCGACTTCCAAAACGCCCGTGGAAATAGCAACACTGTAATCATCCGGAGCGTTGACAAGCTTTAACTTACGTGTATCCATCTGCCAAACTGGCAAAGCCAGGCACTGTAGACGGCGAGGCAGGCGGGTGCGCGGAGGCCGCGAAGCAGCCCGGCGAAGCCAGGGCGCCTTCCCGTGGCAGTCGAGGTCCAGCTGCCGCAAGAGAGGAGAGGCCCTGAGGGCTCCGGTTGCGTGCAATACAGAAATCTCAGTAAACATCCCGTCGTCCCCACGTCCATAGCAAAGCTCAGCTGCCGCCATCTCGGCATGTAGGCGAACAAACTCCACTATCAGCGCGCCACCGAAACTACAGTTCCCATCGGCCGCAGCAACATCCGCACTCCCAGAGGGCCGCGCGGCGCCGCGCAGTGCCATTGGCCGGATTTGAAAAGAAGCCGCGGCCGTGCCGAACCGGTGAGTGGTTGTGTCTGCCTGTACAGGGAGCGGAGAGGAGCAGAGCAGCGCAGCGCGACTTTTTCCACCAAGAGTTGTGCCTGCTTAGTGTGGCGCAGCCTTCAGGTAAGACCGCGGCTGTTCGTAGGGCTATTCGGCTTTCGTTTGGGGAGGTAGGGGGGCTGGGGAGCGTTGCGGGCGTTGGGTGGTGGAAATAGGAAGCAGTGTGGGTGGCCTTCCTGGCGGACAGTGCTGAGCACTCGTCCCCCCGCTATCGTTACTAGCCTTACGATGGGTGAAAGGTCGCCGAAGATGCTTGAAAACTTCGGTACTGCTGTGGGGTGTGCGAGTCGCGGGTAACGGCCGGCCCAGGGCCGTGATGCAGGCCAAGCCATAGGGCAGAGTCCCATAAAAATGGGAAAGCAATGCAAAGCCTTCAAGTGGAAGATGGGTATTTCCAGAGTGAGAAATTTGCTCTAAACGCTTTTTGGGAATGTGAAGGCTAGCACTTAATGTTTCGTATAAGCTGCAAAGCTTATTGCATGGTTTACAGCCTTTTCTACCCTTTCTTGTGCTGCAGACTGTCTGTACTGTGACCGCACTCTGTTCTGTGTGCCACTCTGGGTCCCTTTTTCTTAGGGTGTTTTC
Organism: Semnornis frantzii; assembly: GCA_013399775.1. Classification (NCBI taxonomy): domain Eukaryota; kingdom Metazoa; phylum Chordata; class Aves; order Piciformes; family Ramphastidae; genus Semnornis; species Semnornis frantzii. The sequence goes on along the minus strand of VWYK01046293.1, from coordinate 2,317 downwards.
AACTCTAAACCCTATTGTCGCGATAAGTGGAGTTACAAAAACAAGTCTCAGTATACAAGGGCTTTTCGCCGGCTTCGGACAGGCCATACACTAGATATACACTAGAATATCTAAGGTAGTTAGGGTGCCGTATGACACAACGTAGAGACGGATGGACAGTCTGCATCTTGAGCTTTTGTATTATGAGTCCTTGAACCTTACTGCTGACTGCCAGGCTCACGCAAACATTTTCAGCTCCAACTTTCCATGCATAGCGCTGCTTGTCTTTTGCCTCTAACTTAAAAAGGCACAGAATGAGAGTGCAATCTTGACAAATCATGCTTTCAGATATGCTTATTTAAAGCACTTGAAATGTCAGTTATGGAACAAATATCTTTCCTGTGGAGGCCTGATAAAGAGTTGCATTGCAACTTTGAGTAGCTGATGAGTAAGACTTCTAGACCATGGTGGCACGCGTATATTTCTTATTTGCAGGTCAGTGTTTGTTCAAGCTGTGATAGTATTGCAAGCCAAGTTTTTCCTGCTTTTCATAGAGTTGCCTGACAAGAAAAACCCTGTAGATTAGAAGAAACAAACTAAACATTGGCGCTTAGTTAGTGCAACGAAATGAAAGCCATACACAATGGTAATGTTTGTCTAGTTTAATGAAATTCTCTATCTGCTTTTTATAGGCTAGGTAGGAACGGACACTGAAGTGCAGGCATGTTTCGGGTTTTGTGCTGGGGAGGGGGAAATGTGCTTTCTCTGGTTTTCTCTCTCCCCTTCTCTTTCCCTTTCATTTTATCCTTTTTTCATAAACAGTCTTGCAGCAATATATGGTCTTGCTTGTACCTTAATTCCACAACACAGAAATAGGTAAGAAAAAAAAAAATCATTCCTCTGGACAGAGACACTTTTAGTCTCTTCTGGACCGTGACACCTGGTAAATGGTTTTTGTCAAAAGAAGAATGGGTGCTCTCATTTCATCATGATACAAACTGCTCTGCAGATCTACTTCCCAAGTACTGGAAACTTGCTATGTAGCTTATAAGTAGGATGAGCAAAACTTGTTTCATAAAGAAATTGCAGTTACTGATCTCAAATTGACTTGTTCTCTAAGACTTAAGAAGCTCTATGTTTTATGATCAGAAAGCAAACAAAAAATCGTTTTGCCTTGTAGGATGGAAGAGGCTTCGGATAATGAGAAAAATTTGAGACTGTCCTATATTACTAGTGTCGAGGTTCAGAGAACAAGTCCAGCAGATGTGGAAGATATTAAAGCAGATCTCTCTTCTGAATTTTCTTTGGCTTCAATCTCAGACGCAAGTCAGGTAAGAAAGTTTTAATGTTTGCATTGTTTAGATTTTTTTGTTTCAATAAGCTTAATTCTTTCATCAGTATTAATGACCAGAATTTTATTGAGGATAAGAGGTATATGTAGCATTTTAATTTGGAGGAGATGCATAGGATTAGATTATGTGGCACTGCATTCACATCTTACTGGGTCTTTGTGAATGAGACTAACTGCCAGTTCAGAGCAGCTTAATCATTGTTTGTAGGTCTTTGAGTTTTATTCTTGATGTCTAATTGGCTTGAATGTATTACTGTATGATGAACTCTTAAGCTATCACAGCAAACTTCTGCAGGGACCTAAGTACTTGTAAAACATGTAGTATCTTTATTTACTTCCTATATCATGAATTATGACTGGTCAAAATACCTTGATGAAAATAAAACTGCCTTAGTGTTCTAGCTGTCAAACAGTATAGTCAGATTTCTAATTTCTCTTTTATTTTGGTTTCAAGAGGAGCAGCTTGGAGTCTAAGGGACACATACAAGTTTGCCTGCGTGTTAGACCATTTACATCATCGGAAAGAGAAAATGAATCACAGGTGTGACATTTAGAATAAAAAATACTTCAGGTGTATGCTTGGTTATTTCCTAAAAACTGAGACTCTTTATATTCACGCCTGCATTGCTTTTACTCCATTTTAATAGGACTGTGTTTCACTTGAAGAC
>VWYK01046274.1:0-11740 GCA_013399775.1 Semnornis frantzii | reverse complement strand
TTACTGTTATCTGTAGCTCAGGGTGTATTCAAACACCTGTTTATTGCAGAGCAGTGGACCACAGAATATGCCTCTGATGTCCAGAGGTAAAATGATCCTGTATAGGCTAAAATGTGCTTCATTCTGGACTTGACTTTAAATGAAGTGTGACCAAAATACTTTACTCTAATAGCTGATCTCATCAGTGCTTTCTTTATGTGCCCGTACAGACAAATTATTTATGTTACGGTTATGGTTACTGTCAGCTATGCTTGCTCATCCTGAGTGATCCTTAGTTTTTGTATTTATTTTGATCTGTATGTAACTGCTTCAGGTTTTCTTTTCAGTTGGAAACTGATAATTTTCTGATAAGTTACTGATAAATAAAGTTGTTAATTGTGACAGCTATAATCCTCTCTCATTACATGGAAAATGCTGTTGTGAGTATGTGGAAAAATCCCACTAGTAAATGTCTTTTACTTTGGCTGGTTATTTGGCTTAAGACAGTGGAAGTACTCCATTGTCTGAGATTGAGGATGAAATCAGTATGACAATACATCAGCGTGATGAAACACCACACTTAGTTTAAGTTTTACAAATTGAATGGAGTTTTAGGAAAATAACATCTGTCTCTGAAGTTCATTAAGGCTGGGAGAATATGGGGTCAAGGGAGAGAGAGACATGATAGAGACTTTCCCTGTCTTAAACACTTTTGAAGAGCAGCTCTTTTTCTAACTGATTTCAGAGGGATGATAACAAGTGAGATAAGATCCTTGATCAGGTTCAGTGTGACTGTCCTTATGTTTTAAGGTAGTGAAGAGAAAAATGGTGTAAAATGGTTGTTTGAACAGTCATACTATTGTGCTTAGTAGCAAAAAAAACCCCATTGCTTTTGTTTTCCTTTTATGTATTTTAAAATATTCCCCTGCCCCCCTCAAAAAGCTGCCTAATATTAATGGCACACCAATTTAAAAACATTGCTAAAACTGTCTTCTTTATTAACTGTAACAAACTCTTCTTTAATTCATAATGTGACTTTGGGCCTCCATTAGAATGAAAAGATACACTGAATCTCTACTTCTAGCAATGTGTGGAACTAGTCCTTTAGGATCAGTAAGACTGTATTAGTTTGGTTCTAATGGTCCCAGGAGGCAGCAGACACATCCAGAGATTCCTGAAGCATGGATAAATCTCAAAACCATCTCCTTCCCTCTTGGAGGGCATTGAATTGGACCTCGCAGGAATAGCTGTGCTTTGAAGCATTCTTTCATGGTAATCTTATGCAGCTAGCTGCATAAAGAAACAACAGGCTAGGACAGAGGGCAAGGCAGGAGTTTTGTACCTGAAGGCATGGTCTTGAATTTTTCTATTTGAGTATGCTAGTGCAAACATAAGCTTAATCTGTGCAGAACTTGTCTAGCATGAGAGACGGTAAGAGTGGGGAATGCAGGGGGATGCCTTATCAGTTATATTTTCAGCTTTTAGACAGAAGTGGTTTCAAATCGTAACAGCAACTGCTGCTATTTTTTGTTTTTATTTTTGCTATTTTAATACATGAATCAGAGTCTATGTATTGTCTTTTATAAAAGATGGTATAAACTATTACTTGTGGAAATGATCAAGCTTCTGTGCTTTATTGTATCTTTTCTAACTGTTTCACATATGTCTGTTTCTTAATTTGCACAATAGAAACAGGAAGTTTCAAAAAAAAAAGACATCTGTATTTTCAGCTAGACTGTGTATGCTGCCTAAGGAAATGTCTGTAGGAAAAAGTGCAGGCTTCTGTGACTTGACTATAGCAAGGTGCCAGGACAGAATTCCAGGCCAACCCTATATAGGCTGCAGGCCATTAGCAGTTCTGAGTCAGCTAGGACAGCTGACTTGACTCACAAAAGTATCCTTTACTATTAGCAATTACACACAGCATAAAAGAGGAAGTTTAATGAGAGGGGAACCTCTTGCTGTGGTTTATCCTAACCCTGCTCCTCTTCTTTCTCCTGCTCTTGAGGACTGCATTCTTGTTTATTGTGACAGCTGTACCTGAGTATGTATGTATATCTATTCATCTATGTGTGCATATATATATACACACACACACACACACACATACACACATACTTTATACTGATACTGATGTCAGTGTTGTTTCATTAAATCCATTTTCATTTCAACCCAGGTGGCTTCTCTCCTTTTCCAAATCCCTCTTCTCTCCTGGAGGGGTCATCAGATGATAGAGCAAATTCTGAAGTTTAGCTTCAAATACAGTTGTAATGGNTTACAAGAGGCTTTTGGTATTTACTCACAAAAAATACCTGACAGTACCCAAGGCTCATAGCGGGGTTGCTGTCGGTAGCCGTCAGAGGCTTTAGAGTTTCCCCAGGCTTCTGGGGAAAGGAGGCAGATGATCTCTGACCTGTTCCTGGCTTTCTGGACGATTTGTGTTATTTCCAGGGCTTCCGTCTGGGCAGAAGGCTTCCAGGTGCAGGCAGGATGTCTTGCGGTGTGCAGTCTGCATACGGTGTCACGCTGGCTATGCAGGCTGAATGCGTGGAGGTATGAGAGCCTCAGCTCTGGATCAATGAGGCAGCAGGCATGGACACACCTTGTAATGGCAAAAGAGCACCTGTGCTCCCTGCTCATCTCCTTTTATCCAATACAGGCCGAGACTAATGGGCCTTTGGACACAGGATAGCCAATCAAATGGCAGTTAGCCAAGATTTGGCCATATTAGGTGAAGCCATAGGCTTGCTTTACCCTTTTTTGGGCAGAACACGGGCCTTGCACAAGGCAACCGTGTGCTCTTTGTTTACCGCAGTTGCTGAGCAGGCCACAGACCCCAGACTTAGTGGCTCCAGGCCCTTTGTCCCTTTTCCTGCAGTTGCTCTCCCCAAAACAGAAGGAGGGAGAGCAGAAAAACATGCCTGGGCAAACCAGGAGAGGTACAAGCCCAATTTGGCCTGCTTAGGCCTACCACGACAACGGTTTAAACATAGACACAATCTATTCATCCAATCCTCAAATTGAAATGTGACCACAAGCAGGAACTTCTGTATTTTAAATCTATTTTTATTTTAGCTGCTAATCTGCAGTTGCCAATCATCAGGTCTTGAATTTTACTTGCAAAGCTACCTATAAGCACTTAACACACTAATTGCCTTGAAGAAGGTTGTACAGGTGCAAGGGATACAAAGAGTTTTATCTCTGTTTAACTGGAGCAAGGTAGGACAGTCCAAAGATACAGGAAGCTCTTGAATTTGTGATTAGGGGATGCAGGAAGGGCTGGTTACTACAGGAACTGCATGAACTGTTACCACTACTTTGCTTTATAAAACCTAAAAGAAAATGAATTAGTTATTTGTTATCACCCCAGCGTGCTACAGATCCAGTGATAGAGTCTGTGTTCTTTGAAGCAGGAACCTTATTTTCCGTAACATTTGAACCATGTGTAGCACTTGAGTAGCATTATGTAAAGCTCAATCTGCAGTAAGAAGTAGGCTGTGCTGTGAATATATAGCACACAGTAACTTGGTTTTCAGGAAAGAAGTATTTTTGTATTTGTAACAGATAGTAAGATTATCTGTTTTGTTGTCGTCATCATTATCATCTGCTAAGAATGAATAAGAGTGGTAAATCTTCCTAGCTGGTAAGATTCTACTAGACTAATCCCATGAGAGCCCTTTCATCTTGAAAACTATATATGATACCTTATATTCATTTCACAATATTATACTATAGTAGGGTTTATATATTAGTGCTAATTGTACTAAACAATACATTGTTAGATTTTATCAGACTTTGAGTTTATTAATATACAGTGGCTCTATATATTTATAGCAAATGAAGTTTTCCATAAAACAATGCTAAATGACATAAGAATAATAATGAATGTTATTTATCCATGATAAAATAAGTGAAATTATCTAATTGCAACATTCTTCCTTCAATATGCTTCTGATCTAAGGAAAATGAATAGAAAAACTCCAAAGAGAGATTTTCTAAGTATGCTTCATTGCAGCACTGAATGCAGGGGGAATTATTCCCAAAGCACCTGCATGCCTTTATGTTTCTCAAGTGCATATTTATACAATTTTCTCCCAGATATGGGAGGGACTTCTGTGAATGGTTAACACATTCATATTATTTCCCAGAACTCATTATAATATGATCTGCCTCTGGGCAGTGATCTTCAGGTGGTCTTTGGTTATGATTAAGAGTCCTGCTCTTTCAATTTTTTGTATTTGGGTTGTTTTCTTCAAATTCGAAAGTTACTGTGACTTTGGGATCATCTCATCCAATCTGTATTGGGGGGTGCTTGGCTTCTTTTTGTGTACTTTTCCTATACAGTTTTACTATACCTTTTTGTCCTTTGACCCCTTTCACAATACCCCTATTTGATCAGCAAAGTTTTCCAAGACAGTCATAATGCATTCCTTCTACTGTTCTACATTTTTAGCCTACTAAATCACTCTTATACTCTAAATTCTTATATCACTTCATTTTGGGAACAAGCAGCATTTCTATAATATGTTTTTGCATTAATTATATACTTTGATATTTATCCAATTAAGTATTGAAATTTAATGGACTTTAAATTTATGCTTCCATATGTGAACAATAAACACAAATGAAAGAGTAATTATTTGAGGTTTCAATAATATGCCGATACTTGGTATTTTAATTTTGTTAAAAAATAAAGTACAATGGCCTTTTGCACTGGTAGTCTGTCATGACCCAGTATCCTGGGCCAACCCTGGGCATCAGTGGCAGATCATGCTAAGATTAAAAATTCCCCTTGGATTAAATAAAAAACAAACCAATACAATATGGCTGGAGAGTTGGGTTTATTTGGGCCAGCGAAATCTCTCCATAATGGACCAGAGCAGAGGGAAAATGGGAAGAAAAAGGAGGTGGGGGTGGGTGGAAAAGAGAGAGTTAGGAAGTCAAAGAAAAAGAAATATATCACCACTCCTTGGATCCAGTGACATTTTTCCGTGTCCAACAGAGTCTTCCGTGGTAAGTGCAACATGTGAACCCTAAAAGTTGTGGTCCTTTTTTACTCTTTTGGTGGTGTGAGGGGCAAGGTCGCTCCAAATCACAATGAGAGGTATGCACGAGGCCCCTGTAGTGCAATGTATGTCACACTGAGCTGTTACACATGCTTTTAAAGAGGGAATTACTTATTTAGTTGGTAAGATGGCAGTTCTTCTCTAGAGTAATTAAGGCTATTGAAAACCAGGTATGTCACACCTTGTTTGAGACAATGGAGTCATTGTGGGCTATCACATAGTCTATTTGGGCTAAGAAATAAGAGCGAAATTCAAGAAAGGGTTTGGTGGCCAAAACCTCTGAAGCAGGTTTAAGCACTTAAGTTCAGGAAATTGGTGCAGTGATCATTAGCATTTAAGATGATAATAGCAAAACAAATACAACAAATAGGGCTTTATACTTCAGACATGTTTAGTAATGTTATAATTCTTGAATCACAATGTGCTTGTCTTCCATTTGATTGTATTTCAGATTCAGAAAGGCATCTTTATTCTGTAGTCTGGTGAAAAATCGCTGGATTCAAGACATAAGCAATGATGATCTTTCGTATAGTAGCATGGAAATTGATGATCTGCTAAGCTTGGAGATCATAGGCACTCTTCAACTTGAACACATCTGAGGCAAATCCTAAGAGTATTTATTTCAGAAACTGTCCATGTCTCTTAATTTGTGACTAACAAAGAGTAGGAGGATCTTTCTTACTCCAATTTACTTTATGGGCAGATCTTCTGTATTCTGCTAGAAGAAGGGAAAGCTTAATTATAATTATTGGTCACTTCCATAGGTTTCTATTCTCCAAAGAAGGATTACTTTTTTCACAGTTAAGACATTTTCTGTTTCTTAAAATGCCTAAAAAGAATGTCTTACTAAAACTCCAAGTCTAATTCTTATCTGAAGAGTTGTTGCTAGCATCATACATCATATGTTATTTGGAATGAATTACATCTGCAAGTGGTTGAGTAATGAAATTCCCCAAATAAACAGTCTCAAGATAAATTAAAGTCTAAGTGTGGCTACCTAGGAGTTTCTGGAGTTAGGCATTTGCTTCATATAATCAGTTGGTTCACAATTAAGGATATGCATCATTTAAGACAAGCACATAATGAAGATAAAGACTGGCTGTGAAGGCTTCCTAATCTTAATATGAAAGAATTAATTAAATTAATTCAAATATAAGAAGCTCTGGCAGTTATTAAAAGGCAATTGGCTTTTTGCCAAGGTTATTGGCAATCTAAACAGACTTTTGTATATTGATGGCCTGAAGATGGCCTGAAGAGGCCTGAAGAGGCCTGCAATTTTGTATGACATATTACAGATACTTTCAAATTTTGTACAGAAGGTTTGTATGTAAAATTCAGTAGATCAATCAAATATAATGATGCACGTTTGAGGAAAATTTGTTTCTTTTAACTTCCAGCCACAAGGATGCTTTGGAAAGATCATCACATTGGTGGAATTCCATTTGTAGGTTCATAGCAAAATATGTCTGGAGAGAGTGTGAGAGAATCACAGAATGCATTGGGTTGAAAAGGATCTTCCAAGGTCATCTTGCCCAACCTCTATCTCCAGCTAGATCTGGTTGCTCAGGGTCTCATCAAGCCTCACTGAATGTCTCCAGGGATGGGGCTCCCACCACATCTCTGGGCAAGCCATTCCATTAATTTGCTGCCCTTATCATGAAGAACTTCCTCCTAATGTCCAACCTAAACCTGACCTGCTCTGGTGTAAAACCGTTGCCCCTCATCACATTGCTACATACCCTTCTAAGCAATCCCTCCCCAGCCTTCCTGCAGGTCCCCTTCAGATACTGAAATTAACATATAATTAAGGGTTACTGAAACCATGAGGTGTGCCTCACCGAATCTGAAGGACTCCTTACATACTGAGCTGTGCCCACTGCTGAGATATATGGATACTAATTCCAAAATTAAAAAGCCAAGAAACTAGAATCACAGGTGGCTCTAGGAGTTGTGGTGCCTGACACTATCTGAAAAAAGGGTCTGGAATGAAACTGGTGCAACAGAAGCTGGAATTACTGTGTGATGGAATAAGCAGCAAGTAAGTTGTAAGTTAATGATGTGAGGTGATGGGGCGATAGGCGGTGATCTGGCCTGGCAGTGATTGTGCTGGTTTGTAAACTAATTTTTTTAATTGTTTGGAAAAATATACTGGTTTGATGATACCTTAACTTCTAGGCATGTCTTTTCAAACCTCACTTATCATTACAAATATTTTTTTTTCTTAGTTTCTTGCCTTAATGTCTATTGGTACTATATCAGCCTATTGCTTTTTATCCCATCTCAGCATAAAAGAACTGTTCATTAACCTCCCATATGAAGACTGGAAGACTTTAAGTCTTTAACTTTGATTATCTCGTTATATTAAACAAACTGAACTCATTCTATATTTTTCCTGTACATCATATTTATAGACTTCTAATTGTTCTTAGTGCTCTTTGTGGAACTTCTAGATTCTCTGAAGTTTGTCCAAAATTTCCAGAATGGTAGTGTTGAAAATAGGACACAACAGTTCACTTTAGAACTTACTAGTGCTGAATACAATGGAAAAAAATGCTCCATACATTATACAATCATAGTAGGTACAATCAGTAGGTCAAGTTGCTCAAAGCCTCATCTGACCTGTTTTTGAACAAATGATATGTAATCTAAAAGAAGAGGTTGTCTACTGCTATTGTCAAAACAAATAATTCATGGCCATACCTCGATTTACTATTGATAAGAATAATTTTTGCTAGTAATATATTGTTTTATGGGGTTTAAACAAGGATGGCACCTTCATTTAAACAAGCATGACATGATTTATAATGAGTAGTTTATGATGTAGTACCTTCACCTCCGTTGTTTGATTATATTCCTCAACATTTTGTGTGTTTACCCTTTTACTTATGATGTCTGTGAACTCTGAACAATTAGGTCCCAAGATCTTACTGTTTTCCCCAGTATGTCTCAAATCAGCTCTGTTAAGAGATCAAACATTTTGTTTTTAAAACATTACAGTGCTGATTCATGTTCAGGTTGTAAAACTCTTTGCCCCAAATAGTTTTTCCCATTTCAGAGAGGAATAGTATCTCCACTCAAATGGAAGCTGTAGTGGAGGGGTAATTAATTACTGTGAGAGTATATTTAAAGAAAATATTAATATAGTTTATTATATTAAATATTCAGAACTCGTGGCACCCCAATCACCAATTTAATAATAATAGGTTCTATGTATCACTCATGGAAACTTTATATACAGGCAATAACAGGATCTAGGAATAACTAGTAAATATATACATTAATTGAACTTGATTGAACTGACAGAGAAGGCTTTGTGGTTAGTGTACCACTTGCAGTCAATGCACTGCTTGCTCACTAGATGGATGCAAGGAGCTCCTTTCTGTTTATGGCAGAAGGCAATTAATAATTCCAAGAGGCTTTAAGTATTTACTCACAAAAATATTATCTGACAGTACCCAAAGCTCATGGCGGGGTTGCTGTAGGTAGCTGTTAGAGGCTTTGGAGTTTCCCCAGGCTTCTGGGTGCTGTAGAAAGGAGGGAGACGACCTCTGACCTGGTCTTGGCTCTCTGGATGATCTGTGTTATCTCCAGGGCTTCCCTTCTTGGCAGGAGGCTTTCAGGTGCAGACAGGATGTCTTGTGATGTGCAGTCTCAGCATGGTGTCGTGCTGGCTGTGCAGGCCGATTGCGTGGAGGCTTATAGAGCCTGATCCTGGTTGCCAGAGTTCCACAGGGCTCAGGATGCAATAAAGTAGTAGGAGCACAGATAAAATGGCAGAGAGCAGATAAAATAGTGGATCACACATATAATAGCAGACACACCTTGTAATGGCAAAGCACGCGTTGTGCTCCCTGCTCATCTCCTTTTATCCATACAGTCCAAGACTAATGGGCCTTTGGACACGGAACAGCCAATCAGAGTGGCAGTTAGCCAAGCTTGACCATATTAGATGAAGCCATAGGCTTGCTTTACCCAAACTTGGGCAGAGCAGAGCCTTGCACAAGGCAACCATGTGTACCTTGTTTACCGCAGGGTTCAAAACAAGTCTGAGCAGGCCACAGTCCTTAGACTCAGTGGCTCCAGGTTCTTTGTCTTACTTCCCACACTTGTTTCTTCCCAAAACAGAATGAGGGAGAGTAGAAAAACATGCCTGGGCAAGCCAGGACATGTACAAGCCTATTTTGGCCTGCTTAGGCCTACTACGACAGAAGCCAGCAGATCTAATCTCTGATGTTGGGCAGTCATTCTTGTATAAAAGAAAATTAAGCTTTAAGTTTGTGCAGTACCCTACTGAAGAAGATGTCCTTGTAGATGTAGATGTCAGTGATCTTGAAAGCATGGTCTGAAAGAAATAAAGACATGAATGTATTTCTTACAATATAAATAATGTGTTTTCAGTCATTATTGGAGCACAAGTTAAATCATTCTACATTGTCTTCTTTGGTGAGCCTTTTTAGAGTGAGTTTTGCCAGTGGCATTTAGCATTCAATTAGTTTTTCTTAGCTGGTGCATTAGAGACATTGACATTCAGATCATTAAAGATAGGATCCATCCAAAGTAGCACGAGGGTTCTAGAAGTAGTCTAGGCTCCTGTAATAACAGAGAGGAAATACCACATTCAGTGGTTAATTTCTCAGCCTGCAAGACACTAAAGTAAAGCTGCCTGAATAATTTTGAAGGCGTTTTTTCTTTTTCTGCACTGATTGAAGAGGTAATTTAGATCTCTAGCATAAACAATATGTTGACATCAGATGCTTGAAGTCATTTGAGGTGAATCCCTGTATGGTTTAGAAATTGTTGTTTATAAAACATCCATGAACCCAAAGTAGCTGTAGTATAAACATCTCTATCCTGGTGAAGTTTATATTCATCAATTTTTGAAAAGGGGGATTTTAGATTTATGCAGAGATAGTAATGTCACATGCCGACAGATTCTCTAAATAACTTTGTTTAAAATGTAAACTAAGGAATATGCCACATTGTGTGTGCCAGTTTAAGGGCATTCTCATTATCTTCCCTATGTATTTGAATAATATTTTGGTTGTAAGAGCTTTGAGTATTTGCTCAGATATTTCACACAGAGAACATTATTATTCTTAGTTTTAAATTCACATTAGCTGGTCCTATTTTTTTTTAGAAATTCATTGTAGTGAATAAGAAACTGACAGATTCTAAATAAACTATTTTGGTATGCCTCTAACAATTAAAACAGCAAGGAGGTTCATAAAAGATAATTTCAAATATTCAGTCATGCTGATATTGCAACCTCTCCTTGCTCATTATTGAGAAGGAAGGCCTTGAGAACTTATGAGGAGGTGATTCTTGTTTACTATTGCTCCTGACATGATGATACTTTTTATCTTCTGCTGTTGCTTTGTTTACCAGTAAAGGGTAATAATGAAGGCTGACTTTTTTAAGGCCTTACTACATGCTCTGAAAGGTTTGAAAATAAAAGATTTCAGATAGAACCACTACACTAGTCCTTTTATAACTCACTGTCTTCATTATCTTATGCATAAAATGGAATGAAAATCCCAGAAAATTAGCTAAATGTGTACTAGAGACTCCATATGAATCAGTATATTTTGGAGTTCTACTTCTGACCAGTGTGCTGAATCCTTCCTGTGATTCTATTTAAAATGACACCTGGGTTTTAGTTTTGACTAGATCTGTGCTGCCTCTTAAGTGGGACATAAAACAAATTATTCTCATGAAGTTATTCAAGAAAACTTAGGTTTCTGTTGATTAAAAGAGGCACTAAAAATGTAATGTGCTTTATTGCACAGGAAATTAAGGAAATCTGTCACTGCTGGCACCCTTTGATAATGATCTCTGATTTCTATCTGTTTGTAAAATATGTAGCTCTGTGTAATTTCTAAACTTCATTCTGCTGTCTAGTTGAGGCATAGATACACTACCACTTAGGACACCTCTAAATTTGTCAGGCAAAATCAGGGGTTATGTTTTTTGCACCCTACTTTGTTCACTGTGGAGAGTTCATCTTGGATAAATATCTAAGTAAAGCCAGTTGGAGAGCATGTTAAAGTTGGAGTGCATTGGAGTGCATATGAAAGTTATGTGGGAATTCATTGCAGCAATTTCTTCACAGTTTAATGATAAACAGTTATGCATAGCACTTCCCAAGCTATACATCTCATTCTGACCTTTTAGTATTACACAGAACCCACTCAGACACGCATGTGAATTCTGTCCGAAATCCATTAATCCATGAAGCATTATGGTTCTTATTCATCTGTACTGATTCAAGACACAGGTCATAGTTACATGCAGTACTGCCTGTATTTTTCTTTGGGCTTTTTTTTTTTTTTTTTTTTTTTGATTTTTTGATTTTNTTTTTTTTTTGTTTGCTTAGGATCTTCAGAGTTTACCTGGGGTGCTGTAAAGGCTTTACCTTGTCCCTGAGCTGTGAATTACTTTTGAGACATGTAAATGCTGTACCAGTTTTCTAATTCCTGCTTGAAATAGGTGGCTCACTCTGACTCTGACACGTCAGAAGAACTATTGCTTTCTGATTAATATTTTAGGTTAATAATCTGGTCATCAGTGTAAAGCATATAAATGTGCATTGTGATTAAATTCCATTTCAATAGAAAATTTCAGATACGATTTTATAAAAGGGCCAGGGGGGCATGTCAGTGGGAAAAAAAAAAGCATATATGACAGAGTATTCAAGT